>JACCIX010001230.1:0-159797 GCA_025506515.1 Flaveria trinervia | reverse complement strand
GTAACTATGAAAGGGCGCATCAAAGTATCCATGAAAGCTTAACTAATTACATGGGAAAGGAACTACTTATACCAAAAGAGTAAAGAACAATAGTTCTCGCATGGATACTTCTTGCTTTTTGGAACAACCACCCAATGCAATAGAGTTTTATTCTCAAGCCTATTGATACATTCATGACCCAATATAATCAAATCTGATTATAACAATCATTGGAATCACACTAATCATTCACGAATGGAACATAGTATGTTTTGTATCAATTGAAACCAAAAAACAAACACGAAACCAGACGTACGAGCCTTGAAATCGATCAACTTCTGCCCAAAACACTTCGAAAGCACTCCCAAAACAACTTGGCGCACTCTTGCCTTAAAAATCCACCGACACAATCAAAATGACAATATTGGATCAACAAAATATTTTAATGACCATGGATACAAAGAAACCAGGTGTAAATAAGCAAGAAAGTACTCGTTTTCATTGAATAAGAATCAAGAATCAATTTACACACGCCGAATGAAAGCAATGAGACGTCAAACAAAGACGCAATGCGTGATCGATGAAATAAAGAGTCAAATCAAGATGACACGAACAAGTAAATAAGATACTTGTATTCTAATAAAATTTACGCAACTACGAATTGGCGCATCAAAGTTTTCGCCTGAGCTTAACTAATTACATCGAAAAGGAACTATTTATACCAAAACACTAAAGAACAATAGTTCTCGCAAGGAGAGTATTTTTTGCTTTTCATAAGAACGTCCACTGCAATAGAGTTTTGATTCTCAAGGCTTCCAAACACACTGATGAACAATATGATCAAATTTGATTATAACAATCATTGGAATCACACTAATCATTTACAAATGGAACATAGTATTTTGTATCAATTGAAAACAAACGCGAACACCATACCACACGTACGATCCTTGAAATCAATCCACTTCTACCCAAAACAATCGAGAGCACTGCACAACTAACTTTGCACACTCTTGCCTTAAAAATTCTCCGAATCAATCAAAATGACAATATTGGATCAATAAAAATATTTAATGAACATCGACGCAAGGAAATAGGTGTAAAGACGGAAGAAAGTACTTGTTTCCACTAATTTAGAATCAAGAATCAATTTAACATGCCGAATGAAAGTAACGAGACGTCAAACAAAGACACAATGTGTGATCGATGAAAAAGAAGTCAAATCAAGATAACAGACCAAGTAATTAAGATATACTTGTATTCTAATCAAAACTAAGCGACTACGAATTGGTGCATCAAAGTATTCATGAAAGCTTAAGTAAGTACATCGAAAAGGACTATTATAAAAAACACTAAAGCACAATAGTTCTCGCATGAATACTTTTTTGCTTTTCGTAAGAACGCTCAATGCAATAGAGTTTTGATTCTCAAGGCTTCTAAACACACTCCTGAACCAAATAATAAAATCTGATTATAACAATCATTGGAATCACACTAATCATTTACAAATGGAACATAGTATGTTTTGTATCAATTGAAACCAAAAGCGAACACAAAACCACACGTACACTCCATGAAATCAATCAACTTCTTCCCAAAACACTTCGAGAGCACTCCACAACCAACTTCGCACACTCTTGCCTTAAAACTCCACCGAATCAATCAAAATGACAATATTGGATCAAAAGTTTTTTTAATGATCATCGAGGCAAGTAAACTAGGTGTAAAGAAGTAAGAAACTCCTCGTTTTCACCGGACGAGAATCGAAAATCAAATTACACGCATGGAATGAAAGTAATGAGACGTCAAACAAAGATGCAATGCGTGAGCGATTAAAAATAAGTCAAATCAAGTTAACACGATAAAGTAGATAAGAATTACTTGTATTCTAATAAAATTACGTAACTATGAACTGGCGCATCAAAGTATCCATGAAAGCTTAACTACTTACATGGGAAAGGAACTACTTATACCAAAAGAGTAAAGAACAATAGTTCTCGCATGGATACTTTCTTGCTTTTTGGAACAACACCAATGCAATAGAGTTTTTATTCTCAAGCCTATTGAATACATTCATGACCCAATATAATCAAATCTGATTATAACAATCATTGGAATCACACTAATCATTCACGAATGGAACATAGTATGTTTTGTATCAATTGAAACCAAAAACAAACACGAAACCAGACGTACGAGCCTTGAAATCGATCAACTTCTGCCCAAAACACTTCGAAAGCACTCCATAACCAACTTGGCGCACTCTTGCCTTAAAAATCCACCGACACAATCAAAATGACAATATTGGATCAACAAAATATTTTAATGACCATGGATACAAAGAAACCAGGTGTAAATAAGCAAGAAAGTAGTCTCGTTTTCATTGAATAAGAATCAAGAATCAATTTACAACGCCGAATGAAAGCAATGAGACGTCAAACAAAGACGCAATGCGTGATCGATGAAATAAAGAGTCAAATCAAGATGACACGAACAAGTAAATATGATTTACTTGTATTCTTATAAATTTACGCAACTACGAATCGGTGCATCAAAGTATTCAACAAAACTTAACTAATTACATCGAAAAGGAACTATTTATACCAAAACACTAAAGAATAATAGTTCTCGCAAGGATACTTTTTTTGCTTTTCATATGAACGTCCACTGCAATAGAGTTTTGATTCCAAGGCTTCCAAACACACTCGTGAACCAATATAATCAAATCTGATTATAACGATCATTGGAATCGCATTAATCATTTACAAATGGAACATAGTATATTTTATATTAATTGAAACCAAATGCAAACACCATACCACACGTACGAGCCTTGAAATCAATCGACTTCTACCCAAAAGAACTTGAGAGCACTCCACAACTTACTTCGCACACTCTTGCCTTAAAAATCCACCAATTAATCAAAATGGAAAATTGGATCAACAAAAATATTTAATGACCATCGACACAAGGAAAATAGGTGTAAAGAAGGAAGAAATTACTTATTTTCACTAAATAAGAATCAAGAATCAATTTACACGTGCCGAAGAAAGTAATGAGACGTCAAACAAAGACACAATGCGTGATCGATGAAAAAGAAGTCAAATCAAGACAACACGACCAAGTAAATAAGATATACTTGTGTTTTAATCAAATTACACAACTACGAATTGGTGCATCAAAGTATTCATGAAAGCTTAACTAATTACATCAGAAAGGAACTATTTATAAAAAAACACTAAAGAACAATAGTTATGGCATGAATACTTTTTCGCTTTTCGTAAGAACACCCAAGGCAATAAAGTTTTGATTCTCAAGGCGTCTAAACACACTCGTGAACCAATATAATCAAATATGATTATAACGATCATTTGAATTGCACTAATCATTTACAATAGGAACATAGTATGTTTTGTATCAATTGAAACCAAATGCGAACACGAAACCACGCGTACGAGCCTTGAAATAAATCAACTTCTGCCCAAAACACTTCGAGAGCACTCCACAACCAACTTCGCACACTCTTGCCTTAAAAATCCACCGAATCAATAAAATGACAATATGGATCAACAAAAAATTTAATGATCGTCGAGGCAAGTAAACTAGGTGTAAAGAAGTAAGAAACTCCTCGCTTTCACCGGACGAGAATCGAAAATCAAATTACACACACGGAATGAAATTAATGAGAAGTCAAACAAAGACGCAATGCGTGATGGATGAAAAATAAGTCAAATCAAGGTGACCCGATAAAGTAGATAAGATTTACTTGTATTCTAATAAAAATTATTTAACTATGAATTGGTGCATCAAAGTATCCAAGAAAGCTTAACTAATTACATGGGAAAGGAACTACTTATACCTAAAAGCTAAAGAACAATAGTTCTCGCATGGATACTTTTTTGCTTTTTGTAACAACACCCAATGCAATAGAGTTTTGATTCTCAAGGTTATTGAATACACTCATGAACCAATATAATCAAATCTGATTATAACAATCATTGGATTCACACTAATCATTCACAAATGGAACATAGTATGTTTTGTATCAATTGAAACCAAAAACAAACACGAAACCAGACGTACGAGCCTTAAACCGATCAACCTCTGCCCAAACCACTTCGAAAGCACTCCATAACCAACTTCACGCGCTATTGCCTTAAAAATCCACTGACAAAATCAAAATGACAATATTGGATCAACAAAATATTTTAATGACCATCGATACAAGGAAACCAGGTTTAAAGAAGCAACAAAGTACTCATTTTCCCTAAATAAGAATCAAGAATCAATTTACACATGTCGAATGAAAGTAATGAGATGTTAATGTTGAATCTTGTTTGCCCAAGACACGTACAAGATTGATGTGGTTAGTACGTTATGATCCAAGTCGGGTCATACCCAATAACAAGCTAAACAAACACCAATAAATGTTTATTGTTGATGAGATCATATAAATAAACATTAACACCAATTTAGAAAATAGGTTTTCAAAAACATTGCTTTGTAATACAACAATACTATATGCATAGTTTGTTCAGGAGATATTATTTGTTTCATTATTTAAGTTGGTTAAATATAACAAATAAAAGTGTGTTATTTGTTATAAAATAAAAGAGGTTTTAATTTTATAAAGTTGAGGGTTAAGAGAGTAATTTTATAAAAACCAAATCAGGGGGAAAACCCATTTGGTAAAACAATTTCGGCCGCCCAAAAGGGGCCATAGGGACCAGCTTTGTCTAGGACTTTGAGTGTGTTTCTCCTCTCTTACACTCCATCATAATACACACTTTTCTCTCTAACATCACAAGCAAAAGAACCTCCAAAACAAGGCTGCATTTCGGGTTTTAGAAGCTGAAAAGGGGGCTGATTTTCGTTTTTAGAAGCTTGAAAATGGGCTGGCTAATTTCGGTTTTGAAGGAGCAAAAGAAGGGCTATCTTTGGTGTTGCATTCTAACAAGCAAGGTTTTTAAAGAGCTTGTGGGTATCACTTCTTGAGGCCTCCTCTTTTGAAGGCTAGACACATTCAAGAACATCATCATCTATCTCTTTTTCATCCACAACTTTTGCACAAGAAAGGTTGTTTTCTATTTACCCCCTATGGTTGGTTTGTGTTGGTTGATAGCATATTATTTCACATACATTTGATCCTTATTCTTGAGTTTTGTTTGTAGTAATATGGCAAATATTTCAGATTATAAACCATATATTAAACTCATTTTTCCGTTGCGTTTTCATAGTTTAAATGGCTAAACTAAGTTTTTTACATGTGACAAAACCCATCAGTTAAACAAAGACGCAATGTGTTATCGATGAAAAAAATAGTCAAATCAAGATAACACGAACAAGTAAATAAGATTTACTTGTATTCTAATAAAAATTACGCAACTACGAATTGGTGCATCAAAGTATTCATAAAAGCTTAACTAATTACATCAGAAAGGAACTATTTATACAAAACACAAAAGAACAATAGTTCTCACAAGGATTTTTTTTTGCTTTTGTAAGAACGTCCACTGCAATAGAGTTTTGATTCTCAAAGCTTCCAAACACACTCGTGAACCAATACAATCAAATCTAATTATAACGATCATTGGAATCGCACTAATCATTTACAAATGGAACATAGTATGTTTTGTATCAATTGAAACCAAATGCGAACACGATACCACACGTACGAACCTTGAAATCAATCCACTTCTACCCAAAACAATTGGAGAGCACTCCACAACCAACTTCGCACACTCTTGCCTTAAAAATCCACCGAATCAATCAAAATGACAATATTGGATCAACAAAATTATTAATGACCATCGACAAAAGGAGAATAGGTGTAAAGAAGGAAGAAATTACTAATTTTCACAAAATAAGAATCAAGAATCAATTTACACATGACGAATGAAAGTAATGAAACGTCAAACAAAGACACAATGCGTGATAGATGAAAAAGAAGTCAAATCAAGATAACACGACCAGGTAAATAAGATATACATGTATTCTAATCAAATTACGCAACTACGAATTGGTGCATCAAAGTATTCACGAAAGCTTAACTAATTACATAGGAAAGGAACTATTTATAAAAAAACACTAAAGAACAATAGTTCTCACATGAATACTTTTTTGCTTTTTGTAAGAACGCTCAAGGCAATAGAGTTTTGATTCTCAAGGCTTCTAAACACACTGCTGAACCAATGTAATAAATTTGATTATAACAATCATTGGAATCCCACTAATCATTTACAAATGGAACATAGTACGTTTTGTATCAATTGAAAACAGAAACGAACACGAAACCGCAGGTACGAGCCTTGAAATCAATCAACTTCTGCCAATAACACTTCGAGAGCACTCCACAACCAACTTCGCACACTCTTGCATTAAAAATCCACCAAATCAATCAAAATGACAATATTGGATCAAAAAATTTTTTAATGATCATCGAGGCAAGTAAACTAGGTGTAAAGAATTAAGAAAATCCTCATTTTCACCGGATGAGAATCGAAAATAAATTACACACTCGGAATGAAAGTAATGAGACGTCAAACAATGCGTGATAAATGAAAAATAAGTCAAATCAAGGTGACACGATAAAGTAGATAAGATTTACTTGTATTCTAATAAAATTATGTAACTATGAATTGGTGCATCAAAGTATCCATGAAAGCTTAACTAATTACATAGGAAAGGAACTAGTTATACCAAAACACTAAAGAACAATAGTTCTTGCATGGATGCTTTTTTGCTTTTTGTAACAACACCCAATGCAATAGAGGTTTGATTCTCAAGGCTATTGAATACACTCATGAATCAATATAATCAAATCTGATTATAACAATCATTGGAATCACACTAATCAATCACAATTGGAACATAGTATGTTTTGTATCAATTGAAACAAAAAACGAACACGAAACCAGATGTACGAGCCTTGAAATCGATCAACTTCTGCCCAAAACACTTGGAAAGCACTCCATAACCAACTTCATGCAGTCTTGCCTTAAGAATCCACCGACACAATCAAAATGATAATATTGGATCAACAAAATATTTTAATGACCATCGATACAAGGAAACCAGGTGTAAAGAAGCAAGAAAGTACTCGTTTTTACTTAATAAGAATCAAGAATCAATTTACACATGCCAAATGAAAGTAATGAGTCGTCAAACAAAGACGCAATACGTGATCGATGAAAAAAAGAGTCAAATCAAGATAACACAAACAAGTAAATAAGATTTACTTGTATTCTAATAAAAATTACTCAACTACGAATTGGTGCATCGAAGTATTCACCAAAGCTTAACTAATTGTATCAGAAAGGAACTATTTATACCAAAACACTAAAGAACAATAATTCTCGCAAGGATACTTTTTCTGCTTTTCGTAAGAACGTCCACTGCAATAGAGTTTTGATTCTCAAGGCTTCCAAACACTCACGAACCAATATAATCAAATCTGATTATAACAATCATTGGAATCACACTAATCATTTACAAATGGAACATAGCATGTTTTGTATCAATTGAAACCAAATGTGAACACGATACCACACGTACGAGCCTTGAAATTAATCCATTTCTACCCAAAACAATTCGAGATCTCCACAACCAACTTCGCACACTCTTGCCTAAAATCTACCGAATCAATCAAAATGACAATATTGGATCAACAGAAATATTTAATGACCATCGAAGCATGGAAATAGGTGTAAAGAAAGAAGAAAGTACTTGTTTTCACTAAATAAGACTCAAGAATCAATTTACATGTGCCGAATGAAAGTAATGAGACGTCAAACAAAGACACAATGCGTGATTGACGAAAAAGAAGTCAAATCAAGATAACACGACCAATTAAATAAGATATACTTGTATTCTAATCAAAATTACGCAACTATGAATTGGTGCATTAAAGTATTCATGAAAGCTTAACTAATTACATCGGAAAGGAACTATTTATAAAAAACAATAAAGAACAATAGTTCTCGCATGAATACTTTTTCGCTTTTCGTAAGAACGCCCAAGGCAATAGAGTTTTAATTCTCAAGGCTTTTACACACACTCCTGAACCAATATAAAAAAATCTGATTATAACAATCATTGGAATCACACTAATCATTTACAAATGGAACATAGTATGTTTGTATTAATTGAAAACAGAAGCTAACACGAAACCACACGTACGAGCATTTAAATAAATCAACTTCTGCCAAAAACACTTTGAGAGCACTCCACAACCAATTTCGCACACTCTTGCCTTAAAAATCCATCGAATCAATCAAATGACAATATTGGATCAACAAATATTTTTAATGATAATCAAGGCAAGTAATTAGGTGTAAAGAAGTAAGAAACTCCTCGTTTTCACCGGGCGATAATCGAAAATCAAATTACACGCGCGGAATGAAATTAATGAGACAACAAACAAAGACGCAATGCGTGATGGATGAAAATAAGTCAAATCAAGGTAACACGATAAAGTAGATAAGATTTACTTGTATTCTAATAAAAATTACCTAACTATGAATTGGTCCATCAAAGTATCCATGAAAGCTTAACTAATTACATGGGAAAGGAACTACTTATACCAAAACACTAAAGAACAATAGTTCTCGGATGGATACTTTTTTGTTTTTTGTAACAACACCCATTTAAACTTGAAAAATTGCAGCGGAATATGGTTAGTAATCTGAAATTTTTCACCATTTAAAGCATAAACAAAACCCAAGAATAAGGATCAATAATATATGTGAAATAGTGTGCTATCAAACCATAAAACAACCATAGGGAGTTCATAGATACAACCTTTCTTGTACAAATGTTGTAGATGTATGAGATGAAGATGAAGATGAAGATGTTGAATATCCAGCCCCCAAGAGAGAGAGCCTCAAGTTGTCATACCCACAAGTTATTTCAAACACCTTGCAAGTTAGGATGCACAACACCTCAACTCTCTACCAATGTTCCATAAAAGATCTGAAATTTTCAGCCCTTGAAGCCTTCAATCCGAATTTTCAGCTCTAGGTTTTGGAGATAATACTTTGTCTTGTGTGTGAGAGAGAAGTTGTGTTCTTAGAAGAGTGCAAGAGTGAATGAACTTGAAGTGTCCAAGACAAACAAAAGACCCCTCACTCACCCAAGAGGGCGGCCGAAATCCATTTACAAAATGGGTTTCCCCCATTTTGTAATTTTATAAAATTGCACTCTTTAAGTTATTAGTTTATAAAATTCAAACCTATTTTATTTTATAACATTTACACACTTTTATTTGTTATTATTTAACCAACTTAAATAATGAAACAAATAAAATTCTCATGAACAAATTATCCATATAATATTGTTCTTTTACAAAGCAAAGTACTAGAAAACCAATTTTCTAAATAGGTGTCAATATTTATTTGTATGATCTCATCAACAAAAAACATATATTGGTGTTTGTTTAGCTTGTTATTGGGTATGACTCAACTTGGATCATAATGTACTAACCACATCAATCTTGTATGTGTCTTGGGCATACAAGATCCAACAATCTCCAACTTGCACAAGATTCATAGAAGATTGATGCAAGCAGTAATATCGCCTAACAATGGTTTACTACCCTTAATACGTATGACTAAGTGCCATTCAATAACATCATCATCTTCAAGTACCATACTTGAAATGTTTTAGGTGAATCAATCATCTATCCTTTTGTCACAAATGTCATGTTAAATCCCAGAGACACAAAGTGATCATTCTGCATTGATTTAACTTTCTCAGGCCTTAGACATCTTACTCTCAACGAATAAGAGGGACAAATCCCATCTTGACTACATACGTCTCTCATAATTGCCTTATATCATACCTGAACTCAGACTTATGTACTGCCATGTTTCAGAACAGCGAAGAACAAAGTCAAAGTATAATATTTGGTAAATATCAAGACCCAATATGTGTCTCAGGTTAGAGGATACCAAATGATGTTCGCCTTTACTCAAAATTACTTATGATCAATGAAGAAGATTCCATGTAGTAATATTTAAGATGTAGGTCAGTCCAATATATGCATTCCACAAATATCTTTAAACTTTGGCAACAACCTTTTGCTCTATATTCATCCATATTACCTTCATACTTGTTCCCATAAGCATGAACAACTACGGACGTTCTGAGTAAAAAATTTACTCAAACGAATCATCTTCCTGCGACACACAATGTTCGCCTTGAAGTCTGCCAACCAATCCATCCCAAGGACCAAATCAAAACCACCCAAGGTCATCACGAACGGTCTAATAGAAAACTTATGACCTTCTAATTCCACATCACAGTTTTCTATCACCTCAAAAATCCCGGTAGACTTTCCTATGGCAGTTTCTACATCGAAGGGCGCATCAACACGTCTACTACTGACAGGCAGCTTAGCATAGAAAGCAGCAGAAATAAAACTTTTACTGGCACCCGAATCAAATAACACAGAAGCTAAAGTTTGGTTCACTAGAAACGTACCGGACACAACATTAGGGTTCGTCCTAGCTTCCTCCTGTGTCATAGTGAATGCCCTGGCGCTCGCCCTTGGTCCTTCACCTCCGGTCTTCTTCACCCTAGAACCCTCAGCCCTCGACTTCTTACAGTCTCTGCTCATATGACCACTTTCCCCACAGTTGAAACATTTGCCTGCCAGGCAATCCTTTGCCATGTGCCCTGTCTTCCCACATTTGAAGCACACATTCAAACCCAGCCTACATTCTCCCGCATGCTCCTTCCCACACTTGCCACACCTCGTCGATCCCGCTTCCAGTGTGGCCACGCGGCGGTCATCCACCCGTGCCTTTTTGTTACCCGTCGAGGCATCACCCCGACCAAACCTCCTCCCATTCCAGTTCCGATCACCACCCTTCTTATTCGCTTCAGTCACCACCACCTCCCACTCATCATATAGTCTCCCTGCCAAATCGACCGCCGACCTAAACGTGCTTGGTCGAGCGGCGATCATATGCGTGCGAACATCCACTGGTAAGCCCTGAATGTACCTTTTGATCTTCCGAGATAGAGGCGTTACCTGATCTGGCACCAATCATGCCATCTCATTGAACTTTGCTGTGTACTGCTGGTGTGTCATGGTTCCCGCCTCCAGCTGCAGAAACTCCCTCTCTAACTTATCCATTTTCCTGTGAGGACAAAACTCCTCAATCATCATCTTCTTCAGCTTGGGCCATCTCATTCTCCCAATTGCCCGATTATCCTCTGCTTGGACAATGTTGTCCCACCAGCATAGTGCCGAGTCCACAAATGAATGAGTGGCAAACTTCCCCTTCTGATCTTCCCGACACTGGATGATATCGAGAACGGCCTCCATCTCTCTCACCATCGGTGAGCAGCGGCAGCATTGCCATTACCGTCAAGAGTAGGGGGCTTACATCTCATAAACACCCCGTAGTTACAGCCTCGTGCTGTCTCCGGCACAGGCTCTTCTTCTTCCTCCTCTTCTTCGTCATCCGAGAGAACCGTTTCCGGCTCTGGTTGTTCCCGTCCTCCCGAGGACCTATTTCTCTCCTTTCTTTCCCCTTCTCTTACTGCCTTAATCACTTCGGTCACCACAGACGGTTGGATCGTTTGCATGACCTGAGGGACTTCTTCCACCACAGCCTCCTTTACTGAGGCTTTTAGGTTGGCGCTCTCGTCACCACCCTCCGGATGAGGGTCTCTGGTTCTTCATGAACCACCTTCTCAACTCTGGGTCTCCCTCTCTTGGGTCGAGGTTCAGCACCGTGATCTCCACCCCTTGAAGCTTTCGAAGATCTACCTCCGGCCATCACACACACACACTGAAAGATTCAAACACCAACATGGTCATTCAAGGGAACAACTCAGTTTATGGCAAGTATAGTAAGTCCCTAATTACAATGGCCAGTTGTGATTAGCCACTTACTTTACTCTTCACACCCCAAGCATTACCTGTCCTGACTACATCAGTATTTAAATCCACAAACAACACATAACAGATACCATGCGCACATAAAACCGGTTAACCCTACGAAAATACCTGATGGCATTCAGCTACTCAGATTGGCATCCCATTCTCATTTCCGTCCTATTCTCAGTTTAAGTTAAGGTTTATTTTGAAAATTTACCCATTTCGCTTAAACTTTGGCTCTCATACCAACTTGTAAGGCCCCCTTTCTGGGACGCTTACAGTTGGTCATTCATCGCGCATAAAACATATAATTACATTTGCCTTAAGAAAATATTGCAGCAGAAACATTCAAAAATGACATCTCATTTCATTATAAACACTTTTGCCAAATAATACATCATTATCCAGTTACAAAATACATGTTTGCATTACATCACAAAAGCATTATAATTGGATGCCATCCCAAAAGAGCTGAGTAGCCTCGCAGTGCCATCCTCAGCAATCATTACCTGCTAACTGGAAAACATATAAAAAGTCAGCATTGCTGAGTGAGTTCTAGTTTTATAATAAAACATACTTTGTTTTCATTAAAACCATTCTTTTCTTTCACGCGATCATACATCATACGTACACATAGATAATATCTTTATTATCTCTTTCGATCATTCATTCATTCGTTGGTTATAACTTTACTTGCACATCGGATATCTCTCGTACCAATACCATATGCTACACCCCGATCAATTTAGCTACTGGGCTGAAGTCAATAAATGAACAGCTGAGCGTATGCCACAGTACTAGAGGTAAGCGGTAGAGGCACTACACGTTTGGTCGATCACAAAGAAGGACCCTGATATCCCATGCTTGCAAGACTTCTTTCATTCATTCATTAATGCATGCATTCATCATCACGTTCCTATTTCATTCATTCATTAATGCATGCATTCATCATCATGTTCCCCTTTCATTATCTTTCACTTTACGTTACATAATACTTCGTTCATTCATTATCATAACACGTAAAGCCACAGGAAAGATAACATACATCATAATAAGGAACATAACATGCACAGACATCACGTCATACCGAGCAACATCATACATACATAATATGCATATACATGCAACATCATCATCATCATGCCCTACATGGTCTATAAGGCCATAACAATCATCTTACATGCTCTTACGGGAACCTTTATGTCAACACTTACATCTGCACTTTCCCCGAAAGTCAGAAGTCAAACTATACTTTCCTCGGGTGCAACAGCCCTCTTCAGGCGTATGGACACCCTTCAGTCGCATGGCCTTCATGTGACTGGACACTATGCGAATGAACTAATGCGGATGAACACTCATGCGAATGAACACCCAATTGTGCGAATGGACTAATGCGGATGGACCTTATGCGAATGGAACTAATGCGGATGGACCTCATGCGAATGGAACTAATGCAGATACACGTTATGCGAATGGAACTAATGCGGATGGACCTTATGCGAATGGAACTAATGCGGATGAGCACTTATGCGACTGGACCTCCAATCGCATGACCCCCATGCGACTGGCCTCACATCGTGCGAATGAACCTTCAATCATGCAAATGAACCTTCAATCATAAGAATGGACCCCAATCGTGCGAACGGACCCCAATCGCACCCTATTCAGCTGTTTGGCCTCCAGTCGGCCGTCTAGCCCTAGCTGATGCAGAATGCAGTTCATCCCGACTGTAGCCGGGGTTTTCGGCCTCCAAACTCATCTAAACCCATTTTAAGCTCAAATTGACCATCCTAACCCTTAGGGATGCATACCACGACACCATTCAAGCGCACACTAGCTCACAATCAAGACTCAAACGCATCATACACACACATCCCAAATGGGTCAAACACATACACATACAAAAACGGGTTTTTATGCTTTCCAGCCCCAAAGACGGTTGAAAACAAGTAAAAGTGGGGTCCTAGAACTCACACAAACGAGCACAACGACAAGGGCTTCGATTTGGCTTGCTACACGACGATTTTGGCTACTTGAACCAAGCCAAACCAACACTTTTCCTCTTTTATTCCTTTCTCTCTTCTCCTCTTTTCTTTGGCTGATTTGTGAGTGTGTGGGGAGAGGGTAAGGGCTGCCCTCTCCCTTATATACTCCCACTCACCCGACTTTCTTTCGTTGGCGAGTTTGGTCCCTCGACTTTGGACTTTATTTATTTTCTTCTTTCGTCGGCTTCAAAATAAACAAATAACCGGGTGTTACAGGTTTCGTGTTTGCTTTTTGTTTCAATTCATACAAAACATACTATGTTCAATTTGTGAATGATTGGTTTGATTCCAGTGAATGTTATAATCAGATTTGATTATATTGGTTCATGAGTGTGTTCAGAAGACTTTAAAACAAAACTCTATAGCATTGGATGTTGTTACGAAAAGCAAAAAATATCCATGCGAGAACTATTTTTCTTTAGTATTACGGTATAATAATTACTTTCCCATGTAGTTAGTTAAGCTTTTGTGAATACTTTGATGCACCAATTTATAGTTGCATAATTTTGATTAGAATACAACTAAATCTTATTTACTTTATCATGTTACATTGATTTGACTTTTTTTCACTAATCACGCATTGCGCCTTTTTTGACGCCTCATTAATTCCATTAGTGTAATTTGATTCTTGATACTTGTTCAGGAAGATGAGTACTTTATTGCTTCTTTACACCTAGTTTGCTTGTCTCGATGGGAAAAAATATATTTTGTTGTTCTAATATTGTCATTTTGATTGATTCGGTAGATTTTTGAGGCAAGAGAGTGCGAAGTTGGTTGTGGAGTGCTCTCAAAGAGTTTTGAGCAGAAGTGGATTGATTTCAATGCTCGTATGTGTGGTTTGGTGTTCGCTTTTGGTTTCAATTGATAAAAACATACTATATTCCATTTGTGAATGATTAGTGTCATTCCAATGATTGTTATAATAAGATTTGATTATATTGGATCATGAGTGTATTCAGAAGCCTTGAGAATCAAAACTCTATAGCATTGGACATTGTTACGAAAAGCAAAAAAGTATCCATGCAAGAACTATTTCTCTTTTGTGTTTTGGAATAAATAGTTCATTTTCAATGTAATTAGTTAAGCTTTAGTGAATACTTTGATGCACCAATTCATACTTGCATAATTTTGATTAGAATACAAGTAAATCTTATTTACTTGGTCGGTTACCTTGGTTTGACTTCTTTTTAATTGATCACGCATTGCGTCCATATTTGACATCTCTTTACACTCATTCGGCGCATGTAATTTAATTCTCGATTCTTATTCAGTGAAAATGAGTACTTTATATTGCTTCTTTACACCTGTTTTGCTTGCCTCGATGATCAAAAATATATTCTACTCATCCAATTTGTCATTTTGATTGATTCGGTGGATTTTTAGGGCAAGAGTGTGGGAAGTTGGTCAGAATTGGATTGATTTCAAGGCTCGTATGTGTGGTCTTGTGTTTGCTTTTTGTTTCAATTCAGACAAAACATACTATGTTCAATTTGCGAATGATTGGTTTGATTCCACTGAATGTTATAATCTGATTTGATTATATTGGTTCATGAGTGTGTTAGAAGCCTTTAGAACAAAACTCTATAGCATTGGATGTTGTTACGAAAAGCAAAAAAGTATCCATACGAGAACTATTTTTCTTTAGTGTTTTGGTATAAACTGTTACTTTCCCATGTAGTTAGTTAAGCTTTAGTGAATACTTTGATGCACCAATTCGTGGTTACATAATTTTGATTAGAAAACAAGTAAATCTTATTTACTTCATCGTGTTACCTTGATTTGACTTCTTTTTCATCGTTCACAAATTGCGTCATTGTTTGATGTGTCATTACTTACATTTCACACGTGTAATTTGATTCCTGATTTTTATTCAGTTAAAAAGAGTACTTTATTGCTTATTTTGTAACACCCCGAAATTTCATCTTAAACGGAAGGAAAAGAAAAGTATATAGAAAGAATAGAAGCTTTGCATAAGTGGAAGGGGAAAAAGTGTACAAAGTACACTTTTATTACTTTAAGATATTTAAGGGCATGGTCGCCCATATCAAGCAGAAAGCTCCTTGATCTCGGAAGAAGAAGAAGAGAGAGAGAGAGAGAGCCCGGTTCTAGAGAGAGAAAAAGGAAGAAGAAGCTAAAAAAGGTAAGTCTTCTCTTGTTTGAGTTTGGTTTCAGTTGGGTATTGAGTTCTTGACCAAAGTTCCGGTTGTTTAGAGTTTGTTTTCGGGATTCTAAGAGCTGAATCGAAGTGGGTCTTGAACGGGAAGAGTGATGCTTAAAAGATGCTTAAGGTGAGTTTCTAGAACCCCTCTTTTACTGATTTTCAATTGATTTGGGGCTATTATGCATACTAAGTAAACGTTTTGAAAGAAACCATGGGTTTACAGCTTTATGTTTGAATGTTGTATGTATGTATGTATGTTTTAGAGTTTGCTTATGGGTTAGAGATGATGATTAGCATGCTTAGATGGCCTTAGTATGTTAGATCTGTGTTTGGGTATGCTTAGAATGATTATCTGGTGATATTGGTAGCATATAAAAGATTTCAGAATATTTTGATGAACATGAACAGTAGACCATGCGCCCAGAGGTGGCTCATGCGCGCAAACAGTTGTCCATGCGTCCAACATGAGTGGCGAGATGCTTAAGTGTTGGCCATGCACCCAAGGGTGGGTCATGCGCCTAAATAGTGGCCCATGCACCCAGCATGTTGGCCCATGAGGCTAAGTATTGGCCATGCGCCCAAGTGTTGGCCATGCACCTAAATAGTGCCCATGCGCCCAAGTGGTGGAACGGCTAAGTATGGACCATGCGCCTAAACAGTGCCCATGCGTCCCAGTGAAAGAAACGGCTAAGTATTGGCCATGCGCCTAAACAGTGCCCATGCGCCCAAGTGCTTGAAATGGCTAAGTGATTGGTGATGCGCCTGAATAGGGCAGAAACGCCAAAACAATGCCCATGCGCCAGACTGTTTTATACTTAGAATTGTTATGCTCATGCGCTTGGAAGGACCCATGCGCCCACTTGTACTTGAGGTTTTCTAAGTGGTTTTCAAGGGGTATAATGGGGTGATAGGCCTGGTTATGATGTGATGCCTTATGATTGATGTGTGTTATGCATGTATGGTGTTGCTTGTATGGTGATGATGTGTGTTTATGTTTATGTATATGTTCCTTATTTTATACATATGTCTTCCCTTGGCTTTGCGTTGAACGTTAATGAATGTAATGAAAGTATTATGTAACGTAAAGTGGAAGATAATGAAAAAAGGAACATAATGAATGAATGCGAGCATAAACGAATGAATGAGAGAAATGATGGCTTGCGAAAGAAAGAAAGGAGGTTCACGACTCACCGAGGGTCGTTAGCTCAACTGTGTGTGTATCATAGCATGCGAACTTGGCTTACTCATAAGGGGACATAGACACAGTGGGAGTTCAGTTTTGGTAACTGCTCCGATACGTGCGATGTGATATTTACTGTGTGCTATGTAGCGTGCGATTTTGGCTGCCTCATGTGGTTTTATGGCGTGCGATCTTGGCTAACCCTTGGGATGGCATGCGATTATGGCTAAACCCCGAGAGTTCTCACACACATAGGGGGAGTCGGTCTTCGTGACCACTCTGATGGTGCGATTGGTGCGATATGTGCGATGGACGGCATAAGGGTAGCGTGCGATTTTGGTTGCCTCATGTGGTTTTTATAGCGTGCGATCTTTGCTAACCCATGAGATAGCGTGTGATTCTGGCTTCCTTATGTGTGCGATCCGTGCGATATGCACTTCAGGTATGATGATGCGAAGGTGCGATTTGAGCTAAAGTGCGATAATGAGCGAACGGGATCCTTGTCATTCGACCTCAGTAATCATGGCTGCGTGCCATGAGGAGGGTAAAGCTAGACAGGATCTAGATGAGAAATGAATGATAATAAAAGTATGAAATGTGCGAACGTGCGCTATGTATGTAACGAACGTTAATGAATTATCATAATAATGCGCGATACGGATCCTTGTCATTCGACCTTAGTAATCGTGGCTGAGTGCCACGAAGAGGGTAAAGTCTGACCGGATCTCGAGTAAAGTGAAAAATAATGATGAAAAGAACGAACGTATGAATGAATGTAAATGAATTATCGTAATAAAGTACAGAACATGATCCTTGTCATTCGACCTCAGTAATCGTGGCTGAGTGTCACGAAGAGGGTAAAGTCTGACCGGATGCAGAAAGAGAAGTGAGTGATAATGTAATACGTTGAATGAACAAGTTAATGAACGTAATGAAGACTGACACAGTACCGGAGTACACAATCTTTATCCTGTCTCATGCAATACTCCCGACTCATGTCCGAAGACTGATACTGTGCCGGGGCCTGACACACAAACCCCCGACTCATGTCCGAAGACTGACACAGTACCGGGATACGTGACAAGGACCTCTTTCAAGTCTGTTGTGACATAGAGTCGCTCACCTCATACATATGCTTGGCTTTATGCCACACCCCCGAAGTTATACATAACTCGGGTAACAACACCCCTACCGAAGTAGGTAACAACACCCCCACCGAAGTGGGTAACAACCCCATAGAAATGGGTAAAAACACTCCCACCGTCGTGGGTAACACCCCTATAGAAATGGGTAACAACACCCCCACTGTCATGGGTAACACCCCTATAGAAATGGGTAACACCCCCACCGTCGTGGGTAACACCCCGATAGAAATGGGTAACAACACCCCCACCATCGTGGGTAACACCCCCATAGAAATGGGAAACAACACCCCCACCGTCGTGGGTAACACCCCCATAGAAATGGGTAACAACACCCCCACCGTCGTGGGTAACACCCCTATAGAAATGGGTAACAACACCCCCACCATCGTGGGTAACACCTCTGAAGGTCAGTCACAAAGACTGGAACCCTTGCGTGCACACTTTAGGATTTGCTGAACCTCACGCGGTAGAGCTTTAGGCATTTAGAGCCATGCACCTCCGTACATATTGCTTTCAAGCCTTTCTATGCATTCTCTTTAGTAATGCATGCATTCGTTACGTTCCTTTTCATTTTCTTCCACTTTACGTTACATAATACTTTCATTACATTTATTAACATTCGACGCAAAGCCAAGGGAAGACATACATACATAATAAGGAACATACACAAACATAAACATACATCATCACCAATACAGGCACACCATACATACATAACACACATCAAACGTAAGCCATCACATCATAACCAGGCTTATCTCCCCATATTACCCCTTAAAACCACTTAGAAAACCTCAAGTCCAAAGTGGGCGCATGGGTCCTTCCAGGCGCATGAGCATAAAAATTCTAAGTATAAAACAGTCTCGGCGCATGGGCACTATTTGGGCGCTTCTGCCCTGTTCAGGCGCATGGCCACTATGCAGGCGCATGGCACCTGTTTAGGCGCATCAACACTTAGCTGTTTCAATCACTTTGGATGCATGGCACTATTTAGGCGCATGGCCAACACTTAGTCTTTTCTTCACTTGCACGCATGGGCACTATTTAGGCGCATGGCCAAATACTTACACGCATGGGCCAACATGTTGGGCGCATGGCCACTATTTAGGCACATGACCCACCCTTGGGCGCATGGCCAACACTTAGGCGTCTGGCCACTCATGCTGGATGCATGGACAACTGTTTGGGCACATGAGCCACCTCTAGGCACATGGTCTACTGTTCATGTTCATTAGAAGATTCTGAAATCTTTTCTATACTACCAATTTCACCCGATAATCATTCTAAGCATACCCAAACACAGATGTAACATACTAAGGCGATCTAAGCATGCTAAACATCATCGCTAGCCCATAATCATCACTAACATGCATACATACATACGACATTCAAACATAACGCTGTAAATCCACGGTTTCTTTAAAAACGTTTACTTAGTATGCATAATAGCCCCAAATCAGTTGAAAATCTGTAAAAGTGGGGTTCTAGAAACTCATCTTTAGCAGCTTTTGAGCAGAACTCTTCCCGTTCGAGTCCCACCTTCGATTCTGCTCTTGAATCCCGAAAACAAACTCTAAACAACCGGAACTTTGGTCAAGAACTCGAAACCCAACTGAAATCAAGCTCATAGAAGAGAAGACTTACCTTTTTCAGCTTCTTCTTGCTCTTTTCCTCTCTAGAACCGAGCTCTCTCTCTCTCTCTTCTTCTTTTCAGCCGTGAGAAAGAAAATGGTAAAGGAAGAATGGGCACCCATGCCCTTAAATCCTTAAAATATAAAAAGTGTACTTTGTACACTTTTTCCCCTCTATTTGTGCACAATTTTCATTCTTTCCGCTTACTTTTCTTTTCCTTTTGTTTGAATAAAATTTCGGGGTGTTACAATAATGTACATTTTATAATGTTTTAAGTGCAATGAACCACCAGCTGTAAGGTGCCCGGGAACGGGGCCTTACAAGTTGGTATGAGAGCAAAAGTTTAAGTGAATTGGGTAAATATTTTGAAAAACCTAATCTTAAACTAAGAATGGATTAAAAGGAAGGGGATGCCAGTCCTCGTAGCTACGTGCCTGCACGTAAAAGTTTTATGTAAACGTTTTATGTAAGTTAACGTTAATCGGCATTATGTGCGCATGTTATGTGGCTTGTGTGCTATGTATAGATTTAGATACTAATGTAGTCGGGATAGGAAATGCTTGGGGGTATGAAGAATAAAGTAAGTGGCTAATCACAACTGGCCACTGTAATTAGGGACTTACTATACTTGACATAAACTGAGTTATTACCTTGAATGACCGTGTTAGTGTTTGAATCTTATAGTGTGGTAGAAGATGGTTGGCGATAGATCTTCGAGAGCTTCACGAGGTGGAGGTGGTGGTGGACGTGGTGTCGAACCACGTGTCATAAGAGGAAGGTCTAGGGTTGAAGGAGCAGCCCATGAGGAACCCAAGGCCCCTCATCAGGAGGGCGGTGATGAGAATGCTAATCAGAGAGCTTCGATGAGAGAGGCGGTCAGGGAGGAAGTGCACCAGATTATGCAGACGATCCTACCGTCTATGGTGACCGAAGTTATGAAGGATGTTAAAGATGGGGAGAGACAGGAAAGGGGTAGATCTTCGGGCGAAAGGAGACGACCCGAGACTGAAACGGTTTTCTTCGATGACGAAGAGGACGAAGAGGAAGAGCCTGCGCCGGAGGCAGCACGAGGCTGTAATTATGGGGCGTTTCAACGATGCAAGCCCCCAACTTTTGATGGAAACAGCACTGCTACTACTGCTCACCGATGGGTGAGAGAGATGGAAGCGGTATTGAATATCAGCGAGTGCCGGGAGGATCAGAAGGTGAAATTTGCTACCCATTCTTTTGTGGACTCGGCTCTATGTTGGTGGGACAATATAGTCCAAGCTGAGGGTAGCAGAGCTATTGGAAGGATGAGATGGCCAGAGTTGAAAAGGCTGGTGATTGAGGAATTCTGTCATCATCGTGAGATGGATAAGTTGAAAGAGAGTTCTTGCAACTATAGGTGGGAACCCTGTCACATCAACAGTACACCATGAAGTTCAACGATATGGCACGTCTGGTGCCGGATCAGGTGACACCTCTTTCGCGAAAGATCAAGAGGTATATTCAGGGCTTGCCAGCGGACATCCGTAGGCACATGATCGCTGCCCGACCGAGCACGTTTAGGTCGGCAGTTGATTTGGCGGGGAGGTTGTATGATGAAAAAACTATGGTGGTGGTGGTGGCTGAAGACGGAGAGAAAGGTGATGGAGACCGAAACTGGAAGGGAAAGAGAACTGGATGGGGTGGTGACTCGATGAATAATAAGCACACCCGGGGGGATGACCGTCGTATCGTCACACCTGGCGAGGGGACGAACAAATGTGGTAAATGTGGGATGGAGCACTCGGGAGAATGCAAAAGGGGACCAAATACTTGCTTCAAGTATGGGAAGCCTGGTCATGTGGCTAGAGAATGTGGAACTGTGAGATGTTACAATTGTGGAGAAATTGGCCACATGAGCATAGATTGCAAGAAGCCGAGAGCGGAAGGTTCGCGAACGAAGAAGATGGAGGAAGCTCCAGTATGATGAAGGAGAACAGAGGGTGAGGGCTAGAGCCTTTGCTATGACCGAGAGGAGGCTAGGTCGGACTCCGAGGTAACACCAGGTATGTTCTTGCAAGTTTAGATTTATGCATCTATGCTTTAATTGTGACGTTAGTAGTAGTTTTGTTGCTGCTATTTTCTGTGATGTTGCATGTTAGGGTAGGAAGATCGATGAGCCCTTCGATGTAAGAATTGTTGTTAGTAACTCTACGAGGTTACCTAATGCCCTAGAGGATTGCGCGATAGAATTGAGAGAGAGCGCTTGTTCCTACTAGGCTATTCAAGACAAACATAGGTAGGTAGACATGCACCTCCGGGTGAGTTGATCAGTAGTCTATGACTCAAACCCCAAGTGTTGCAAGAAGATGGATTGATCAACCATGCACGACCAGAGTTTGGTGACGACCTACGACAATGAAGTATGAAGAAGGCTTCGACCAGGAAAGCAGATTGCTTGGTTTGGAGTCGGGTAAAGCTAATACTAAAGTGGAGGGTCATTCTCAGTTGTTGCTCAGGTAGGAGAAGTGGCACATCGACTGGAGCTACCTGATTAGTTAAGTGGAATGAACGATAATGTAATACGTTGAATGAACAAGTTAATGAACGTAATGATGAAGATAATAATGATATTATATGTATGTATGTATGATGCATGATCACAAATGATGTAAACTACAGTATGTTTTGAATAAAGTAAAGAATGGTTTTTACAGAGAAAAGTATTTTATTATTAAAACTAGAACTCACTCAGTGTCGCTGACTTTTGTATGCATGATAGTTGGCAGGTATATGTTAATGCTGAAGAGTTGCAGGCATGGATGCATAAGCTACTAGGAGCATTTTGAGGCTGGCATCCGTATTTTGACATGTCATGTATTTTGAGATGAAAACAAATGTTGTAATTGACATGTTTTTAATTATAAATGAAAGTTTTAATTTCCGTTGCATAATAATGTACATTTTATAATGTTTTAAGTGCGATGAACCACCAGCTGTAAGGTGCCCGGGAACGGGGCCTTACATATTTACACCTGGTTTCGTTGCCTCGATGGTCAATAAAATATTTTGTTGATCCAATATTGTCATTATGCTTGATTGGAGTATTTTTAAGGCAAGAGTGTGCGAAGTGGTTGTGAAGTTCTCTCGAAGTGTTTTGGGCCGAAGTGGATTGATTTCAAGGCTCGTACGTATTATGTTCAATTTGTGAATGATTAGTGTGATTCCAATGATTGTTATAATCATATTTGAATCTATCAGTTCACGAGTATTTTAAGAATCCTTGAAAATCAAATGTCTATAGCATTGGATATTTTTACAAAAAGCAAAAAAGTATCCGGGCGAGAACTATTTTTCTTTATTGTTTTGGTATACATAGTTACTTTCCTATGTATTTAGTTAAGCTTTTGTGAATACTTTGATTCACCAATTCATAATTGCATAATTTTGATTAGCATACAAGTAAATCTTATTTACTTGGTCGATTACCTTGGTTTGACTTCTTTTACATCGATCACGCGTTGCGTCTTTATTTGACATCTCGTTACACTCATTCTGCGCGTGTAATTTAATTCTCGATTCTTATTTAGTGAAAATGAGTACTCTATATTGCTTCTTTACACTTTTTTTGCTTGCCTCGATGGTCAAAAATATATTCTGTTGATCCAATATTGTCATTTTGATTGACTCGATGGATTTTTAAGGCAAGAGTGTGGGAAGTTGCTCAGAATTGGATTGATTTCAAGGCTCGTATGTGTGGTTTCGTGTTTGCTTTTTGTTTCAATTCATACAAAACATACTATATTCAATTTGTGAATGATTTGTTTGATTCCAGTGAATGTTATAATCAGATTTGAGTATATTGGTTCATGAGTGTGTTCGGAAGACTTTAGAACAAAACTCTATAGCATTGGATGTTGTTACGAAAAGCAAAAAAGTATCCATGCAAGAACTATTTTTCTTTAGTACTATGGTATAAATAGTTACTTTCCCATGTAGTTAGTTAAGCTTTTATGAATACTTTCATGCACCAATTTATAGTTGCATAATTTTGATTAGAATACAACTAAATCTTATTTACTTTACCGTGTTACATTGATTTGACTTTTTTTCATTGATCACGCATTGCACCTTTTTTGACGTCTCATTACATTCATTCCACGAGTGTAATTTGATTCTTGATACTTGTTCAGGAAGATGAGTACTTTATTGCTTCTTTACACCTAGTTTGCTTGTCTCGATGGGAAAATATATATTTTGTTGTTCCAATATTGTCATTTTGATTGATTTGGTAGATTTTTTAGGCAAGAGAGTGCGAAGTTGGTTGTCGAGTGCTCTCAAAGAGTTTTGGGCAGAAGTGGATTGTTTTCAATGCTCGTACGTGTGGTTTGGTGTTCGCTTTTGGTTTCAATTGATACAAAACATACTATATTCCATTTGTGAATGATTAGTGTCATTCCAATGATTGTTATAATAAGATTTGACTATATTGGTTCATGAGTATATTCAAAAGCCTTGAGAAAAAAAGCAAAAAAGTATCCGTGCAAGAACTAATTTTCTTTAGTGTTTTGGAATAAATAGTTCATTTCCAATGTAATTAGTTAAGCTTTAGTCAATACTTTGATTTACCAATTCATAGTTACATAATTTTGATTAGAAAACAAGAAAATCCTATTTACTTGGTCGTGTTACCTTGATTTGACTTCTTTTTTCATCGTTCACGCATTGTGTCATTGTTTGAGGTGACATTACTTTCATTTCGCACATGTAATTAGATTCCTGATTTTTATTCAGTGAAAACAAGTACTTTATTGCTTCTTTACACCTAGTTTCGTTGCCTCGATGGTCAATAAAATATTCTGTTGATCCGATATTGTCATTATGATTGATCGGAGGATTTTTAAGGCAAGAGTGCGTAAAGTTGGTTGTGAAGTGCTCTCGAAGTGTTTTGGGCCGAAGTGCATTGATTCCAAGGCTCGTACGTGTGGTTTCATGTTCGTTTTTGGTTTCAATTTATACAAAACATACGATGTATTTTGTGAATGATTAGTGTGATTCCAATGATTTTTATAATTAGAATTGATTATATTGGTTCACTAGTGTGTTAAGAAGCCTTGAGAATCTAAACTCTATAACATTGGATGTTGTTACCAAAAGGAAAAATGTATCCATGCGAGAACTATTTTTCTTTAGTGTTTTGGTATAAATAGATGATTTCAATGTGATTAGTTAAGCTTTTGTGAATACTTTGATGCACCAATTTATAGTTGCATAATTTTGATTTAAACAGAAGTAAATCTTATTTACTTGATTGTGTTATCTTGATTTGACTTCTTTTTTCATCGATCACACATTGGGTCTTTGTTTGACATCTCATTACTTTTATTTCGCGCGTGTAATTTGATTCTCGATTCTTATTCAGTGAAAACAAGTACTTTCTTTTTTCTTTGCACCTGGTTTCATTTCCTTGATGGTCAATAAAATATTCTGTTGATCCACTATTGTCTTTTTGATTGATTTGATGGATTTTTTATTGAAAGAGTGTGTGAAGTAGGTTGTGGAGTGCTCTCGAAGTGTTTTGGACAGAAGTGCATTGATTTCAAGGCTTATATGTGTGGTTTCGTGTTTGCATCTGGTTTCACTTCATTCAAAACATACTTCCTTCCATTTGTGAATGATTAGTGTGATTCCAATGATTGTTATAATGAGATTTGATTATATTGGTTCCCGAGTATGTTCATAGGCCTTGAAAATCAAAACCCTATAGCATTGGATGTTGTTACGAAAAGCAAAAAAGCATCCAGGCGAGAACTATTTTTCTTTAGTGATTTGGTATAAATAGTTACTTTCCCATGAAGATAGTTAAGCTTTTGTGAATACTTTGATGCACCAATTCAAAGTTGCACAATTTTGATTAGAATAAATATAAATCTTATTTACTTGCTTGGTTACCTTGTTTGACGTCTCATTACATTCATTCTGCATGTGTAATTTAGTTCTTGATTCTTATTCAGTGTTATGAGTACTTTAGTGCTTCTTTACACCTGGTTTGCTTGCCTCGATGGTCAAAAATCTATTATGTTGATCCAATATTGTTAGTTTGATTGATTCACTGGCTTTTTAAGGCAAGAGTGTGCGAAGTTGGTTGTGGAGTGCTCTCGAAGTGTTTTGGGCAGAAGTGGATTGATTTCAAGGCTCGTATGTGTGGTTTTGTGTTCGCTTTTGGTTTCAATTCATACAAAAAATACAATGTTCAATTTGTGAATGATTAGTATGATTCCAATGATTGTTATAATTAGATTTGATTATATTGGTTCACGAGTGTGTGTAGAAGCCTTTAGAACAAAACTCTATAGCATTGGACGTTGTTACGAAAGGCAAAAAAGTATCCATGCGAAAAGTATTTTTCTTGAGTCTTTTGGTATAAATAGTTCATTTCCAATGTAATTAGTTAAGCTTTTGTGAATACTTTGATGCACCAATTTATACTTGCATAATTTTGATAAGAATAGAAGTAAATCTAATTTACTTGGTCGTGTTACCTTGATTTGACTCTTTTTCGTCGATCACGCATTGGGTCTTTGTTTGACGTCTCTATACTTTCATTCGATACGTGTAATTTGATTCTCAATTCTTATTCAGTGAAAACGATTACTTTATTGGTTCTTTACACCTGGTTTCCTTGCCTCGATGGTTAATAAAATATTCTATTGATCCACTATTGTCATTTTGATTGATTTCATGGATTTTTAAGGAAA
Organism: Flaveria trinervia; assembly: GCA_025506515.1. NCBI lineage: Eukaryota > Viridiplantae > Streptophyta > Magnoliopsida > Asterales > Asteraceae > Flaveria > Flaveria trinervia. Next base: position 133,043 of record JACCIX010001230.1, on the reverse strand, counting down.
GAGTGTGCGAGGTTGATTGTGGAGTGCTCTCGTAATGTTTTAGGCAGATGTGGATTGATTTCAAGGCTTGTATGTGTGGTTTCGTGTTTGCTTCTAGTTTCAATTCATAAAAAACATACTATCTTCCAAATCTGAATGATTAGTGTTATTCCAATGATTGTAATAATCCGATTTGATTAGATTGGTTCACAAGTATGTTCAGTAGCCTTGATAATCAAAACTCTATAGCATTGGATGTTGTTATGTAAAGTAAAAAAGTATATAGGCGAGAACTATTTTTTAGTGTTTTGGTATAAATAGTTACTTTCCCATGTAGTTAGTTAAGCTTTTGTGACTACTTTGATGCACCAATTCATGTTGTATAATTTTGATTCGAATACAAGTAAATCTTATTTACTTGGGTGGTTACCTTGATTTGACTTCTTTTTCATTGATCACGCATTGCGTGTTTGTTTGACGTCTAATTACATTCATTCCGCGTGTGTAATTTGATTTTCGATTCTTATTCAGTGAAAATGAGTACTTTATTGCTTCTTTACATCTGGTTTGCTTGCCTTGATGGTCAAAAATATATTCTGTTGATCCAATATTGTCATTTTGATTCATGCGGGGGTATTTTAAGGAAAGAGTGTGCGAAGTTGGTTGTGGAGTGCTCTCGAAGTGTTTTGGGCACAAGTGGATTGATTTTAAGGCTCCTATGTGTGGTTTCATGTTCACTTTTGGTTTCAATTTATACAAAACATATTATGATCAATTTGCAAATGATTAGTATGATTCCAATGATTGTTATAATCATATTTGAATATATCGGTTCATGAGTATTTTAAGAAGCCTTGAAAATCAAATGTCTATAGTGTGTGAAGTTGGTTGTGGAGTGCTCTCGAAGTGTTTTGGGCAGAAGTGGATTGATTTCAAGGCTCGTACGTGTGGTTTCGTGTTCACTTTTGGTTTCAATTAATACAAAACATACTATGTTTTATTTGTGAATGATTAGTGTGATTACAATGATTGTTATAATCGGGTTTGATTATATTGGTTCATGACTGTGTTCAGAAGCCTTGAGAATCAAAACTCTATAGCATTGGAATTAGTTCCTTAGTGGAACAAAAAGTAAATCTTATTTACTTAAGTGTTTTGGTATAATAGTTCATTTCCCATGTAATTAGTTAAGCTTTTGTGAATACTTTGATGCACTAATTCATAGTTGCATAATTTTAATTAGAATACAAGTAAATCTAATGTACTTGGTGTGTTACCTTGAATTGACTTATTTTTTCATCATTCACGCATTGCGTCTTTGTTTGACGTCTCATTATTTTCAATCAGTGCGTGTAGTTTGATTTTCGATTCTTATTAAGTGAAAACATGTACTTTCTTGCTTGTTTACATCTGGTTTCCTTGCCTTGGTGGTTAATAAAATATTCTGTTGATCCAATATTGTCATTTTGATTGATTCGGTGGATTTTTAGGCAAGAGTGTGCGAAGTTGGTTGTGTAGTGCTCTCAAAGTGTTTTGGGTAGAAGTGGATTTATTTCAAGGCTCGTACGTGTGGTTTCATGTTTGCTTTTGGTTTCAATTGATATAAAACATATTATGTTCCATTTGTGAATGATTAGTGTGATTCCAATGATTGTTATAATCAGATTTGATTATATTGGTTCGCGAGTGTGTTCAGAAGCCTAGAGAATCTAAACTCTATGGCATTGGATGTTGTTACAAAAAGCAAAAAGTTATCCATGCGAGAAATATTTTTTTAGTGTTGTATACAAATAGTTATTTTTTAATGTAATTTGTTAAGCTTTCCTGAATACTTTGTTGAACCAATTTATTGTTACATAATTTTTATTAGGATACAAGTAAATCTTATTTACTTGGTCGTATTATCCTAATATGACTCTTTTTTCATCGTTCACGCATTGCATCTTTGTTTGATGTCTCATTACTTTCATTTCGCGTGTGTAATTTGATTCTCGATTCTTAGTCAGTGAAAAAGACTACTTTCTTGCTTCTTTACACCTGGTTTCATTGCCTCGATGGTCAATAAAATATTCTATTGATCTAATATTGTCATTTTGATTGATTCAATGGATTTTTAAGGCAAGAGTGTGCAAGGTTGGTTGTGGAGTGCTCTCGAAGTGTTTTGGGCAAAAGTGGATTGATTTCAAGACTCGTACGTGTGGTTTGCTGTTCAATTTTGGTTTCAATTATACAAAACATACTATGTTTCATTTGTGAATATTAGTGTGATTCCAATGATTGTTTGTAACACCCCAAAAAGTCAAAACGAGTCATCAAGGATAACGGGCTTAATTAGTGGGTATTTAATAATGGAAGCAAATGGGTTATGGACTAAATTAGGCTTATGGACAAGAGCCTAAGTGATTATGGGCACATAATCAGCCCTTTTACCCCCTAAACACCATCTCCCTCATTTGATCCCTAGCCTCCCAAATTCATAGAGAGAGAAAGTGAAGAAAACTCAAGATTTGAAGCTTGAAAGATTAAGAGATTGAAGATCTGGGTGTTGGAACATTAAACCATAAAAAAAGAGCAACAAATCCAAGTAAGAATCGGCCTCTTAACGATGTATATCAAACTTCTAGGGTTTTGGGTTTTGAAAAGTTGCAAAGAATTCATAAAGATCACATTTTTACGTATGAAGACATGTAGAAAGCGTAGATATAGACTCATGGATGATAAACTAAGAGATTGGACGTAAAAAGTTGCGATTTTGGGTTAAAAACTGGTTGGTTCGTAATTTTTATGCGATCTGCGAAACTGTCTGTGCATCCAGCAAATTTGCATATTCAAGCTGCGAAATTGTGGGTTTTTGGCGAAACTATAGTTTCACAGATAATTTCGCAACCATGGAATTGCAACGAAAGTTGGGCGAAACTGGCAGCGAAACTGGCAGCGGAATTGCTTTTCTGGCCGTGAAATTAGTAGCGAATTTAGGCAGAAAGTAACCTTTTAAAGTGTTAACTTATCTGCAAGTTGTGTAGTGTGATCCTAGCCTTGAAAGCTTAGTTTAAAGGTTTCTCATGTTATCCAGCTGAGTTCTAGATCCCCTTATTTGTAAGTTTTTCCATGTTTTGCGGTTATTATGCATACTAAATATATGTTTTTAAATGACCGAGGTTTTATGAAGTTTTAACTCGAAAATCGATTTTTTTCTATAAGGAAATGTGTTATATAAATGTTTAACAATAAAATTTTTTTGAGCTGACCTGGCCCTAGCCAGGGCCGTTGCCCCTTGGACCCCACTAGGGGTTGCTGCCCCTAGGACCCTGTTGTCAGGGGCTGCCGCCCCCAAATCCCTGTTGTCCCACGGAGGGTTGGTTATGTTTTATGATGACTAGTACTTGGCATGTTATGAACTTATTAAGTTAAGTATTATATATTAAAGTGGAAGATGACTCCACTTATATGAGTCTGATGTATGATGACTGATCCGTATTCATGAGTGGGCTCTATGCCATGTAGTGTGAATCAACTGTCGGGGGTTAGCTACCATGATGATGTGTACCGACGGGGATCGACATTCGTTGTTGATCAACATGGAGCTCTTGCTTTGTGCAATCTTGTTTATAATGAAGTGAAAGATAATGAAAGAATGAAAGATAATGAACATGCTTATTAAGACGCAAATGTTATGTATTATGATGTATGCATGGTCATTATATGAAGGTTAAATTTTATATTTTCTTATTTACATAAACTAGAACTCACTCAGCAAAGCTGACTTTTATGCATAATAGTTGGCAGGTAAATGTTGATGTTGAGGATGGCACTAGGGAGCTACTTGGAGAACAATGGATGGCATCCCTATTTATGAAATCTTTCATTGTAATTTAAGAAAAAGTACTATGTTTTATTTACAAATAAAGGACAAATGTATGAGTACAATATGATTTTCAAGTTTTAATGAATGTCTAATTATTTCCGTTGCATTATTTTGTTACTAAAATGATTTTATGCTATGATTAACCAACTATGAAGCTTCCCAGGAATGGGGACTTGCAAGTTGGTATCAGAGCCAAAGTTTAAGAGAATTAGGTGAGTAGTTTTGAAAACCTAAACTGAAAATGGGACCGAACGAAGGATGTCAATCCAAGTAGCTACATGCCATCAGGCAAAAGTTTTTAAGTAAAACTAGGATTATGTGTGTGTGTGTGTTATGTGTTCTATGTGCTTCTAGATTTGAATACTGAGATGTGTTAGGATAATGATTGCTTGGGACAGGAGGGTAAGGTAAGTAGTTAATCACACTTGGCCATTGTAATTAAGGACTTACCGTACTTATAATGATCTTAGCAATTATCTTGAATAACCATTTTGGTATTTAAATCTTACAGGAATTAGTTATGGCTGGTAGAAAATCAGTGAAGGCAACCCGAGGAGGTGCTCATGGCGGGCGTACTACTGAACCACGTGTTACCCGGAGTAAAGCTAAGGCTCCCGAGACTATTCACGAGGAGTTGGACCCCCATAGTCACCCGGAGGGGGAGGGATCAACCACCCTCAAATCCACTGTGAAGGAGGCTATCGCTAATGAGGTCTACAATGTTATGCAGAATGTGTTACCCTCAGTGGTGATCGAGGTGATCAAAGCAGTCAAGGATGGAGGGAAAGATGAGAAGAAGGGGAAAGAAAATGAGAAGAATTCAGGAAAGACCACTGAGGACTGAGGAATCCAAAGAGGGGCCATCAAACCCTAAGGTGCTAGTTTATGATGATGACAATGGTGAGGAGTCTAAAAAAGAGATTACTAAGGGGTGCAACTATAGAGTATTTCAAAGGTGCAAGCCCCCGACCTTTGACGGTAATGGCAATGCTACTACCGCTTATCGTTGGGTCAGAGAGATGGAAGCAGTATCAGAAATAATTGAGTGTTGGGAAGATCAGAAAGTTAAGTTTTCCACTCATTCTTTCGTCGACTCAGCATTGTGCTAGTGGGACAATATTGTCCAGGCTTACGGAAAGCAATCGATAGCCAAAATGAAGTGGTCTGAGTTGAAGGAGTTGGTGCTGGAGGAGTATTGTCCCCATCGGGAACTAGACAAGATTGAGAAGGAGTTCTTGTATTTGAGGCTGGGAACATGACTCATCAAGAGTATTCCTCCAAGTTCAATGAACTTGCAAGGCTTGTACCAGACATGGTGACACCTGCATCCAAGAAGATCAAGAGATACATGCAGGTTTGACCATGGATATTAGGAGGCACATGATTACGGCTAGACCAGGCACGTTTAGGTTTGTGGTGGATTTAGCTGGGAGGTTGTACGATGAGAAAGATCCAATGCCTATATAGAGAAGGTGGTGAAATGGACTGGGAACACGAATGGAAATGGTAAGAGGTTCAGAGGTGATAAACTTCAGGAGTGGAAAGAAGAGGATGAGAGTTGAGGATGAGTCAGGGAGACAAGGAAACATAGGTGAAGGAGGTGCTTGTAGAAAATGTGGAAAAGGTCATTCGGGGGAGTGTAGAGTTGGGACTGGAAAATGTTTTAAATGTGGGGGCGAGGGCCACTATGCTAGGGATTGCAAGGCGGTGAAGTGTTACTAGTGTGGCGAGATAGGACATGTGGAGAGGGACTACAAGAAAGGAAAATTAGGAGGATTAGGAATGGTTAAAGCTGGAGATAGGGGAAAGGGTGACGGTTTGAAGGCAAAGGCGAGGGCATTCAACATAATTCGTGTGGAGGCTAGGACAGATCCAGAAGTAGTTTTAGGTATATTTCTGGTAGACCATGAAAATGCTTATGTGCTCTTTGATTCTGGTGCTAGTAGGAGTTTTGTGTCTGCTGCCTTTTGTCGTTTGTTGCATAATAAAAGTAAAAAGTTAGATGATCCTTTCTATGTAGAAATAGCCATTGGTAAGTCCACTTATGTAATAGAAGTGGTTGAGGATTACTTGATTGAGTTAGAAGATTGTAAGTTCCCTACTAGGTTGCATGTTATGGCCTTAGAAGGTTTCGATGTGGTGTTAGGCATGGATTCGTTAGCTAGCTATGAAGCCAACATAGTATGTAGCAAGAAGGTAATTTGTCTAACCTCGCCCGATGGTAGATATTTTACGGTTCGTGGTGATAAGGTGTGTTGTGTATCGAAGGCGTGTCGATGATCATAGCTAAAAAGTACTTGAGACGTGGGTGTAGAGCTTACTTGGCCTATGTAAAATATATGGATGCACCAGAGCCACAATTATCAGACGTGTCGGTAGTGCGTGAGTTTCCTGACGTCTTTCCTGAACACCTGACTGGTTTGCCGCTTGACCGTGAAATCGAATTGCAAATTGATTTGCTACCGTGAGCACAACCCGTCGCTAAAGCATCGTATCAATTAGCTCCTTCGGAGATTGTAGAACTGAGGGACTAGTTGCAAGATTTATTGGATAAGGGCTTCATCCGCCCGATTATCTCTCTATGGGGTGCTTTGGTTTTATTCGTCAAGAAGAAAGACAGTAGCATATGGTTGTGCATTGACTATCGTGAGCTCAATAAGCTGAGCTAAAGTATCGGTATCTGTTACCAAGGATCGATGACCTGTTCGATCAACTTCAGGGTGCGAGCTGGTTTTAAGGATAGACTTGCGGTATGGTTACCACCAACTGAAGATGAAAGAACAAGACATTCCTAAGACAACGTTTCATACGTGTTATGTACACTACAAATTTATCGTCATGTCCTTTGGATTAACCAACACGTCAGCTGCTTTTATTGTCCTTACGAATCGGGTATTTTGGCCGATGTTGGATAAATCAATGATAGTGTTCATCGATGACATCTTGATTTATTCAAAAAGTGAAGAAGAACATGCCAATCATATTCGAGAAGTATTGGAGACGCTCAGAAGCAAAAATTTATATGCTAAGTTCTCTAAATGTGCATTTTGGCTTCGGGAAGTTCAATTTCTGGGTCATGTGGTTAATCCCGAGGGGATTAGGGTGGACCCTACGAAGGTTGAAGCGGTGATGCAATGGGAACCTCCAAAGACGCCATCTGAGATTCATAGTTTCTTAGGCCTGGTAGGTTACTATGGGAGGTTTATCCAGGATTTCTCCAAGATAGCTTCTCCTTCTCCTTTGACTAAGCTGACCTGGAAGGACGTGAAGTATGAATGGGGTACTAATCAAGAGAATGCCTTCCTCGAACTGAAGATGAGGTTAACTCAAGCCCTTGTGTTGACGTTACTTGAAGGGAATGAGGATCTGGTAGTCTACTCGAATGCCTCGTATGCAGGATTGGGTTGTGTGTTGATGCAACGAGGGAAGGTGATAGCCTATGCTTCAAGACAATTAAAGGTCCACGAGACCAATTATCCTAACCGTTATTTGGAGTTGGCTGCGGTGGTGTTTGCATTGAAGATTTGGAGGCACTACCTGTATGGATTGAAGTGCACCATCTTCACTCATCATAAAAGCCTACAGTATTTCTTTGAACAAAAGGAACTCAACATGAGATAGAGGAGGTGGTTGGAACTGATCAAGGATTATGACTGTGAAATTCATTATCATCCAGGCAAAGCCAATGTGGTTGCTAACGCCCTTAGCCAGAAGGGACGACCCGAACCAATTCGGGTGAGGGCTTGCCAGATAATCATGACGCCTGATGTTAAGAAACAACTTAGGGAGTTTCAGGATGAGGCATTAAGAGAGGACAAAGTCAACTCTGAAAGGATGGAAGGACAAGTTTCAGATTTAGGGGAAAACACCCTGGGTGTTAGAACCCAATCTGGGTGAATGTGGATCCCTCATTATGGGAATCTGAGGGAGAAGATCATGGATGAGGCACACAAAACTTGATATTCCATTCACCTCAGTGCCACGAAAATATATCAGGATCTGAAGAAAGATTACCGGTGGCCAGGAAAAGATTACCCGAGAAGTTAGATATGAATAAGGCATTCATGAAAGCCGCAAAAGATCTCCAGAAGTCTTATCCTGATAAGAGGCGCAGACCTATAGAGTTTGAGGTTGGTGACAAGGTTATGCTCAAAGTATCTTCCGGGAAAGGGATCATCAGGTTTCAAAAACGAGGAAAGTTAAGCCCAAGGTTCATAGGGCCATTCTGTATTGTCGTGAGGTAGGGGAAATGGCGTACATATTAGAACTACCTGATGAGTTGAGTGGAATAGACCCAACGTTCTACGTGTCTCATCTTAGGAAATGTCTAGCAGACAATGATGCAGTTGTACCACTAGAAGACATTGAAGTCGATGAACGACTGAACTATGTAGAGTAGTGTAAGGCCCTGTTCCCGGGACGCTTACAGCCGGCCAATCATTGCTCATAAAACATATAATTACATTTAACTTTCAAAAAACATAGCAGCAGGACATCAAACAACTTTTCATTTCATTAAAAATGCTTTTGCAAGTTAATACAATCATTCATTACACATTTTCATTTATTCTCATTACAATGCAAAAACATTAACAAAAGAATGCCATCCAAAATGCCAAGTAGCTGCCTCGCGCCATCTTCAGCAATGCTCACCTACCAACTGGAAAATGCATAAAAAGTCAGCGTGCTGTGTGGGTTCTAGTTTTATAGCAAAACATACTTTGCTTTCATTAAACCGTTCTTTACTTTTGCATATGATCACACATCATACGTACACATAGATAATATCATTATTATCTTCAACGTACGTCATTACCATTCACTTTCATTACTTTCATTCATTCATCGTACGTCATTACCATTCACTTTCATTACTTTCATTCTCTTTCATTCATACTTCCATCATTACTTTCATTCATCGTTAATCATTACTTTATCTCATTCCATCAAAAACCATGAACCATACCCTACCATCATGCATAAAGCTAGTATTGGGTCGAGGTCTATCATAGACCCTCCGTCATAGCGCCCAGCAGCCTGGCCACCGTACCTAGGGTAAGTTCAACTGTACCATTGTCATGTGCTATACCCGCCGTCATGCATAAAGCTTATACTAGGCCGGGGTCCATCATAGACCCTCCGTCATGGCGCACAGCAGCCTGGCCATAGTATCCAAGGTAAGCGACAAAGGTTCTATACAAATGATCAATCATAAAGAAAGACCCCGATATGCATCCTTCTGGGGTACCTAACCCACACACCGTTGGACTAACACCTTTCATTGGGTGTGTTCCCACATACAAGGCTTGCAAGACCTTCTTTACTTTCCATCGTTCATTAATGCATGGATTCATTCATCATGTTCCTCTTTTCATTATCTTCCAGTTTACGTTATATAATACTTTCATTTCATTCATTAACATTCAACGTAAAGCCATAGGAAAATAATCATACATCATAATAAGGAACATCAACATACATAGTCAACATCATCATACAGGGCATCATACATACATAACATACACCACACATACCATCATGCACATGCATCAATCATACATCATAACATCATCATACAATGCCCATCATATCATCTATGACCTCAAAAAGTCAACTTACATGAACACCCAGGAACCTCCCAAGTCAAGGCCTATATTCCACTTTTTCCCAAAACGTCAGAAATATTTCTAAGTGTTCATCCCCATTTCTTTTACTTCATCCGCATTTGTTTCTGTTCATCCGCATTTCTTTTACTCATCCGAATTTGTTCATCTGCATTGACTTTACTCATCCACATTTCCCATACTTAGTCAATGTTCATCCGCCTTTCATCCAATACTCATCCGCATTGACTTACTTAGTGGTTAATGCTCATCGCATTAACTGTTCATCCGCATTGACTTACTTAATGGTTAATGCTCATCCGCATTAATTGTTCATCCGCATTGACTTTCCATTACTCATCCGCATTGACTTGCTTAATGGTTAATGCTTATCCATATTAACTGTTCATCCGCATTGACTTTCCATTACTCATCCGCATTTCTTTTGAACACTTGGGCAGATTCTAAAACTTAAACATATGAGCCCTAAACATCAAATTTCAGTTCCCAATCACCATATGTCATGTTCTAGGCTTAAATCTTACATTCTAAGCCTTAGAAACACAACCATACCCTCATCAAGCATGAACATAGCCCAACATCACATCATAATCACAACATACACACATTCATACATACGGGTTTAAAACCTAGTTTAATGAAAACATACATTCATGCATTTCCAGCCTCAAAATCAGTTAAAAACTAGTAAAAGAGGGGTTCTAGAACTCACCTTTGTAGCTCTTGAGTATGACTTCTTCCAAACTCGTTTGAAATTAAGTTCAACCGCCTAGAAACCCACTAAAAACATACCCGAACACATACAAACACACATAGGCATAAACCCTAGGATATGACCAGTCAAGAACATCATAAACACATGAATTTTTACCTTGAATTCACACTTTCTTTCTTGTTTCTCTTCAGACCCAAGAGCTTTCTGCTACTCTTGCTACTTTCTCTCTCTAAAAACTGAAGATTATGAGTGAAGAGAGGGTAATGGGCGGCCATCACCTTTATTCAGCAACTTTTCAAAAATTTTGTCATTTTTGTCACTTTTAACCCTACACTTGGGTTTTATTTCTTTTCCTTCTTTTTCCTTCACTTTATTCTTCTTTCTTTGTCTTTAAAAATAACAGGCGTTACAAGTCCACCCCCCTTATATAGGTTTCGTCGCTGAAACCTGTTATTCCTCAAACAAACATGGGTAATGTTGTCTCATCTCTTCTTTAGTCTCCCACGTAGACTCTGATCCCTTTCTATGCTTTCACTGTACACGCAAAAGAGGAACCATTTTATTCCTCAGCCTCTTCTCTTTTCGATCAATGATCGCCACCGGTTGCTCTACTTAATTGAGCCATTCATCTACCTTGATATCCTCTAGTGGTACAATCACATCCTCGTCTACCAAACATTTCCTCAGATGAGATACGTGGAATGTCAGGTGAATTTCACTTAACTCCTCTGGCAACTCCAGTCTATAGGCCACCTCTCCTACTCGAGAAATGATTCGGAAAGGCCCTATATACCTTGGGCTCAACTTGCCCTTCTTTCTGAATCAAATGATACCCTTCCAAGGTGAGACTTTGAAGATAACCCTGTCACCCACCTAGAACTCAATCGGTCTACGTTGTTTATGAGCATACGACTTCTATCTATCTTCGGTTGCCTTCATGAAGGCCTTGATCTTTTCAAACTTCTCTGTCGTAGCCTCGATCACCTTGATGCTTCCTAACTGTTTCTGACCAATATCACCCCAACAGAACGGTGTCCTACATCTCCTACCGTATAGCATCTCATAAAGGGGCATGCCAATGCTGGCATAATAACTGTTGTTATATGAGAACTTAGCTAATGGTAAGTGGTCATCCTAACTTCCTCCGAATTCAATGACGCATGCCCGAAGCATATCTTCCAACGTCTGAATTGTCCTCTCTGACTGACCATCCGTTTGAGGATGATAAGCCGTGCTAATATGCAACCTCTTCCCCATCGTGTCGTGGAATTTCTTCCAAAATTTAGATGTAAACCGGGAGTCACGATCAGACACAATAGACACCGGCACACTATGACGATTTACAATTACCTTGATGAATAGATCCGCCAACCTCTCGGATGTATATGTCTCATGGATCGGTAGGAAGTGAGCACTCTTCGTCAATGGTCAACTATCACCCATATGGCATCATACTCTTTCGGGGTACTCGGTAGCTTCATAATGAAATCCATGTTGATGTGCTCCCACTTCCACTCCGGTATATCCAAAGGTTGGATCATCCCATACGGCTTCTAATGCTCGGCCTTTACTTGTAGACAAGTAAGGCATTTACTCACATGCTCCACCACATCACGCTTCATACCCGGCCACCAATAATCTTTATTCATGTCTTGGTACATCTTTGTAGCACCGATCTGAATAGAGTATCGAGTCTTATGAGCTTCATCCATAATCTTCATACGTAGATCCCCATAATGAGGAATCCACATTCGCCTGAATCGGGTCTTAGCACCAAGTGTGTTTTCACCCAACTCCGCGACCAGAGCTCTCATTCTTTCGGAGTTAAGATGATCTCCTTTCAATGCTTCATCTTGAAACTCTTTGACTTGCTTCATCATGTCAGAGGTCATGATCAACTGGTAAGCATTCACCTGAATCGGCTCGGTTCTCTCTTTTCGGATAAGGGCATCCGCCACCATGTTGGCTTTGCCCGGATGGTAATGGATCTCACAATCATAGTCTTTTATGAGCTCCAACCATCTCCTCTACCTCATGTTCAGGTCCTTTTCCTCGAAGAAGTACTTCAAGCTCTTATGGTTAGTGAATATAATGCACTTCGTCCTGTAAAGGTAGTGCCACCAAATCTATAACGCAAAGACCATGGCTGCTAGCTCCATGTCATGAGTAGGATAATTGACCTCATGAACCTTTAACTGTCAGGATGCATAGGCTAAATCTTTCCTCTCTGCATTAACACACACCCCAACCCCGAGTAGGAAGCAACAGAATAAACACCAGATCTTCACTCCCATCGGGTAATGACAGAACAGGGGCTTGAGTCAACCTCGCCTTTAATTCCTCTAACACCTTCTCTTGAGCTTGACCCCGTATAAACTTTACATCCTTTCGGGTCAACTTGGTTAATGGAGAAGCGATCTTAGAGAAGTCTTGAATGAATCTTTTGTAGTAGCCAACCAATCCAAGAAACTACGAATCTCGAATGGCATCTTTGGAGACTTCCATTGCATTACCGCTTCCACCTTTGTCAGGATTCACCACGTGACCCAAGAACTGAACTTCGCGCAACCAGAATGCGCACTTGGAGAATTTAGAATACAGCTTCTCCCTTCTCAACGTCTTCAACACCTCCCGAATGTGATCAGCATGCTCCTCCCCACTCTTGGAATAAATTAGAATATCATCAATAAACACAATCACTGATTTATTCAACATTGGCCCACACACTCGATTCATCAGATCCATAAAAGCAGCTGGTGCATTGGTAAAACCAAATGACATAACAAGGAACTCGTTGTGACCATAACGCATGCGAAAAGCTGTTTTAGGAACATCCTGCTCTTTCATCATTAACTAATGGTAGTCTGATCGAAGATCTATCCTTGAGAACCAACTAGCACCTTGAAGCTGATCAAACAAATCATCAATTCTCAGTAAGGGGTTATTAGATTCTTTATGCCCAAGACACATAGAACATTAATGTGGTTAGTACGTTATGATCCAAGTCGGGTCATACCAATAACAAGCTTAGCAAACACCAATTAATATTGAATTGATGATGTGATCATGCAATTAAATAATAGACCAATTTAGAAAATGGGTTTTCTAAATAAGTTGCATATGAGATGGAACAACTTGTGAGGATATTTTGTTCATGGATATTATTAGTAATGTTGTTTAATTTGGTTAAATAACATCAAATAATAGGAGTGTGTGTATAACTTATATAATTAAAAGGGTAATTACATAACTTATTCTAATTACTAGTTAAAAACATTTGGTAGAATAAATTGGGGGGGGGGGGAAACCCCAATTTTAAAGAAGTTTCGGCCGCCCCTAAGGGGGTTGGCTCTTTTGGTTTTCATTTGAGAGGTCTTGGAACAATACATTCATAACTAGACACACACTCCATCTTCTTCTCTCTCTCACATGCAAGATCCTCAAGAGCTTTTCTCCTTCTCCAATATTGAAGAAAATGGAAGCTGAAAATCATTTTCAGCAGCTCTCCTGGTGTGATTTTGGTGTCAAAACCCTAGCAAGAAAGGTGTTTGCTTGATGCTTGTGGGTATGGATGCTTGAGGACACCTCTTCTTGGTGTTTTGGTCATTCAAGAACCTCATCTTCTTCACTGAAAATTGTTTTTTCTGCAGCTCTACAAAAGGTAGTTTGTGTGTTTTGTCTTGGTTGTTTACCTTTCTTGATAGCTAGTTCATACACATATAAATGATCCTTATGTTCTTGGGTTTGTTTTTGTTATGATATGAGCCTTAATTTTCAGATTACTGATGATAAGATTAAGGTATTTTTCTGCTGCGTTTTTTTCAAGTTTAAATGGTTAAACTATCTTGATAATGGTCCAACAAACCCAACATTGGCATCTAGAGCCGGATATGTGAATGACTAGCTTCATTTGTCCTTGTAAAATTGGTTTTATGAGGTTTAAGGGGCTGTTTAGTGGTGATATTGTGAATCCCCAACCTTTCAAGATTATATCTAACATGCTTGTGATTAAAACTTGAAAGAAAGATATCAAATGGTTGATTGTGTTTTGTTTGGACAAAAACACCCTAAATTCTTGGTTTATGTTGGCTGAAAATTTAGGGTCAAATGAGGATTTATTTGGTTCTTGTATGTTGTATATGATGTTTCGTATTTGTGCATAACCTAGCCTTGACCTTGTGTTGATTTGGTTTTGAATGGATGTTTGTTTTGGTTGATTTCTTTCATAATGGGTTGTAATATTATTCTTTTGTATTTGGATGTAACTTATTTATTCATTCAAAGGCAATGTAATAGATAGATTAAGTGTGTTTTCTTTTATTAGAAAATTTGTATTAGGATATAAATTTTATAAAAGGAGATGCACAAGATGGAAGCACAAAAGGAAGACCCAAAGAGGATTTGAAGCATTTGGATGCACCTTCAAGTGGGGTCTTTGGAGATCTCATTTTTTATGTTGTGTTCAACCCTTAGGAAAGACCAAATGACAACACTTGTGATGGCAAACAAGTGTTGTCAACATAGTGGCTATGGTTATGCACATGTGGTTGTTTTATATATGCTTGTTTGATTATTCATTTTATGTTGATTGTTTGATATGTGGATATGCTTAACAATCTAAATAAATTATCATAACAAGCTGAATTTTTTGGTTCCTACTCATTAAGTGACTAATAAAAGGTTATTAAAAGGATTAATGATTTCAAAATAAAAGTGGTTTTATTAAAAGAGAACCATAGGGTACCATGTATTTGAAAGCATGTGAATACAAGGTACATAGAGTTTTCATAACTAGAATTAATGGAAACTTAAATCCCTTTGGAAACAAGTTAACACCATCCTTTTACACGACACTCGAATCACTTGAGAACTACTTGTGGGATAAAGGTCACCTAACCACTTTTAGGGAACTTGTGTGTTTGAGGTGGGCTTAACATATTTGTGGGATAAAGGTCACCTAACCACTTGTATGTGTAAACTCACACGTGTGTGTAAGTAGGACGAATTGAATTGGAAACCATGTGTATAGGGTCATCAAAGCATGGCGTACAATGGTGTTGATGGGATTTTACATGCCGACAAAACATAAGATCTTTAACCGATCCCATAAAGCTAGAAGTTGCAATAGGTTGCAATTGTCAAATGTTGACTACCTTGTTAATTTAAATAATGGGATAAAGGTCACCTAATCATTATTTAAATGTAACGTTGGATTCTAGATTTTAATTATTAATTGTCTATGAGACGTGTAAAGGGTATTAATAATTATAATGCAATTTTTCACAAATACTAAAATGAACTTTGTAATTTTGTAGAAATGGCCGCAAACAATAATGCTACCACCCTCACCGTCCCTACCCTATCCCTAAGAACCATCTTAGAAAGGGATCATCTTAACCATAATAACTTTATGGACTGGTTTCAAAACTTGAGAATTGTTCTCAAGAAAGAGAAAAAGGCCTATGTCCTTCACGATCCCATTCTTGACCAACCTGGCCCCGAGGATCACGATTTGCTTCAATACACTGAGGATTCCATGCACGTTTCCTGACTCATGTTGGGAACTATGATTCCCGAACTCCAAAAGGATTTAGAGCATCTTGGGGCATATGACATAATTACCCAGTTGAAGGAAATGTTCCTCCAATAAGCTAGGGTAGAGCGCTTCAAAATGGTTCGAGCGCTTCATGTGTGTCGCATGGATATCATCTTTTATTCTTAAGATGAAATTCCACGTTGATTGCCTCGAACGGCTTAATTGTCCCATCTCAAAAGAGCTGGCCACGGATTTGATCCTTAATGGCCTAACCAAAAGGTTTGAGATGTTCATAATGAATTACAATATGAATGGGTGGGACACGAGCATTGCTGAGCTTCACGCAATGCTCAAAACAGCCGAGGCAGGGATGGGTAGAAAGGTTCTACCTATTCTCTCGATCAATGAGGGAGGCAATAAGAAAAGGTCGTTCCCCGATCCCAAGGCAAATGTTGCCAAGGAAAGGGGTACATCAAAGGAAAGGGGAAAGGAAAGGCTAAAGCGGAACCTCCAAAGCCTAAGCTTAAGAAGCCTAAGGTAACGGAGAACGATCCATGCTTTGAGTGTAGTGAGATAGGTCATTGGAAAAGGAATTGTCCAACCTATCTCAAAGAGTTGAGAAACAAGAGGGATGCTCGGCAAACCTCAGGTACACCATTCATAATTCACATTGGTTTAAGTGGTATTTCTTCAAACACATGGGTATTGGATACCGGATGCGGAACTCACATATGCAATTTATTGCAGGGGTTCAAAAGAAATAAGCAGTTTAAGAAGGGAGAGACAAGTCTCTACATGGGCAACGGAGCAAAAGTTGATGTCAAAGCCCAAAGAGACTATATTTTGAAACTTTCACATAGTTTGAAAGTTGTTCTTAAGAACATTTTGTATGCTCCTAGTTTGACTAGGAACATAATTTCGATTTCCCTTTTAAAACAATGTGGTTATGAATTAAAGTTTGTTAACAATGGTATTTATGTTTGTATGGATGATGTATTTTATTTCAAGGCTATGCCTTTTAATGGAATCTATGAATTGGTTCATAATGATTCATCCTATAACATCTCATTATACCAAACAAGCACCAAGAAACTTAAAATGGATTTAAGTGATTCTTATCTTTGGCATTGTCATCTTGGTCACATAAACAAGAATCCGATTCAAACACCTCAAAAGAATGGTCTTTTGAAAACAAATGAAAATGTTTCATTTGATAAGTGTAAATCTTGATTACAAGGCAAGATGACCAAGTTGCCCTTTAGTGGTACTAACGAGAGGGCAAAAGACTTATTGGGAATCATACATTCGGATGTATGTGGCTCTTTTAAAGAAAATGACAAGAAATGGTGAAAGATACTTCATTACCTTCACTGACGATTATAGTCGATATGGTTATGTGTACTTGATAACGCATAAACATGAAGCTTTTGATATTACTTCATTACCTTCACTGACGATTATAGTCGATATGGTTATGTGTACTTGATAACGCATAAACATGAAGCTTTTGATATGTTTAAAGTCTTCAAGAATAGTAAAAAATCAACTTAATAAAACTATCAAAGTTCTTTGTTCAGATAGGGGAGGTGAATACCTCAGTGAGGCTTTTCAATACCATCTAAGAAGTTGTGGGATCGTCTCACAACTTGCCCGACCTAGAACACCACAACATAATGGTGTGTCTGAAAGGAGAAACCGAACCCTATGATGGGATTTAACAAGATTATCAAAGTCCATATAAGCCAATATATATGAAAAACGCAGCGGAGTAAGAGTTTAAAATCTTGTTAATATGTAGATTATCAAACCCATTTGAAAGCTAAACCCAAACCATGGATCCATATACGAAATGCATACAATAAAGATAAACATAGGATGTTTAGAAGACAACCTTTCAAGCTTCAAGAAAACGAGTTTGGGGAGATGTTAGAGATGATCTTTGTGGCTGAATCTTCAAGCAAGAAGACCTCAAGAGATGATACCCACAAGCTCCTTCAAACACCCACTTGCTAGGTTGTGAAACACCAACTTGAAAGCCCTCTCTACAACCGTTTTCCCAGCCAAGAACACTTGATTTCAAGCTGAAAATCAGCCTTGTTTCAGCTCCAAAACCCGTTTTTGAGAGAGAGAGTAGAGAGGATTTTTTTGCTCTTGTGTGTGAGAGAGAAAGTGTGTTAGAAATGGAAGAGTGTTAGAGTGATCAAATGGCTTGCATGTTACAAGAAACAAAAGGGATTCCCAAGGCCAAGGGGCGGCCGAATTGGGACCCTTTTGTTTCCCTCCCATTTGAATTAATTTTGTAAAAACACTCTTGTTTTTATAAAATTAAAACCAATTTTAATTTTATAAAATATAACACACTTTTGTTTTATATTACTTAACCAATTTAAATAATAAAACAACTAACATCTCATGAACAAATTATCCATATAATATTGTTCATTTACAAAAGCAATGATTTAGAAAACCCGGTTTCTAAATTGGTGCTAATATTTATTTGTGTGATCTTATCAGCGAATAAATATTTATCGGTGTTTGTTTGACTTGTTATTGGGTATGACCCGACTTGGATCATATCACACTAGCCACATGAATTTAATATGTATCTTGGGCAGATGTATTCCTTCACCCTATTGGATATGGTTCGATCTATGATGGCTATAAGCTCACCACCTCTACTTTTTTGGGGTTTGACATTGCTCTCTGAGGCTCGTATTTTGAATCTGGCCCTGACCAAGAAAGTCAATTCACTAAGTGTATGTTTGTTGGATATCCCAAAGACTATATAGGATACTACTTCTTTGATCCAATAGAGCAAAAGTATTTATTGCTCGAAAGGCTGAGTTCTTGGAAACTAAGTTCCTTATGGAAGGATTTACGTATAGAACTGTGGAATTTGATGAGGATCAAGATCCACAAGCCGATACATGTTTGGTTAACACTAGAAATCAACAAGAGGAAGTTGATGATGATCAAGAGGTTGACCAATATACATAAAACATTCGCAGATCTGGTTGACTCCGATGAGCCAACTACATACCATGAAAAATATGGATTTTTCATGAATGGATGCTATGTGGTTGACTCCGATGAGCCAACTACATACCATGAAGAAATGTCCAATTTGGATTGTGACAAATGGCTAGAAGCCATGAACGTTGAGATGCAATCCATGTATGACAATCAAGTTTGGGAATTGGTTGACCCTCCACTTAACTCCAAACCGGTTGGATGCAAGTGAGTTTCAAGAAGAAAATGGATATATATGGAAACTTGGATACTTACAAAGAAAGACTTGTAGCAAAAGGTTTCACTCAAATTCAAAGGGTTGATTATGATGAAACTTTCTCGCCTATGGCAATGCTAAAGTCAATTAGGATATTATTTGTCATAGCTACATATTATGACTATGAGATTTGGCAAATGGATGTCAAAACCGCTTTTCTTAATGGACATCTCGAAGAGACTATCCATATGGTTTAGCATGATGGTTTTGTGGATCCAAAACATCCTAATAAAGTATGCAAGTTAAAGAGATCAATCTGTGGATTGAAACAAGCATCGAGGAAATGGAATCAACATTTTGATGAAGAGATCAAGAGATTTGGTTTCATCAAGAACGCTGACGATGCTTGTGTATACAAGAAGGCTAGTGGGAGCATAATTACATTCCTAGTATTGTATGTTGATGACCTTTTTAGAAATGATATTCCAACCATGGAAGGTGTTAAAAACTGGCTTGGAAGTTGTTTCTACATAAAAGATCTCGGTGAAGCCGCCTATATTTTGGAAATAAAGATCTATAAGGATAGATCGAGGTGGTTGATAAGTTTAAACCAAAGTTAATATATTGATAAAGTCTTGAAAAGGTTCAAGACAGAAAACTCTAAGAAAGGTATGGTACTTATTCAAAGAGGGAAATTATTGAGTACATCTCAATGTCCAAGCTCAAAGGATGAGCAAGATCGAATGAAGGACATCCCGTATGCGTCTGCTATAGGATCCATCATGTATGCGATGATATGCACAAGACTGGACGTGTCATGCGTGTTAAGCATGTTGTAATATTAGCAGAATCCAAGTAATAGCCATTGGATGGCTATTAAAAGTATGTTGAAATACCTTAGGAGGACTAAGGAAATGTTTCTAATATACAAATCTGATGAAGAGGAACTCGATGTAAGGGTTACACGGATGCGAGTTTCCAAACCGATCGAGATGATTCTCAATCACAATCGGGGTATGTCTTCATTATGAATAGGGTAGCATTGTCCAATACAAAATCCGAATACATAGCCGCATCATTAGTAGGTCAGGAAGCTGCATGGATAAAGA
Organism: Flaveria trinervia; assembly: GCA_025506515.1. Taxonomy (NCBI): domain Eukaryota; kingdom Viridiplantae; phylum Streptophyta; class Magnoliopsida; order Asterales; family Asteraceae; genus Flaveria; species Flaveria trinervia. Next base: position 112,989 of record JACCIX010001230.1, on the reverse strand, counting down.
AATTTATCGCGGACCTAGGGTGGTCTCTACCATTCAAGACCCCCTAGAAATCTTTTGTGATAACAAGGGTACGATTGCACAAATCAAGGACCCCTATGCACATCAAAAGGCTAGGCACATTGAGCGGAAATTCAACTACATAAGGGATGAAGGTTGAAAAGGGAAAGATATGTATTCGTAAAGTTCACACCGATCAAAACATTACGGATCCACTCACGAAGCTCCTTGAAAGGGCAAAGCATGAAAGTAATACTTGTGCCTTAGGACTTTGATATTCTAGTGATTGGAATTGATCTGTTTAGTATTTAAAAGTTTGAAACAATGTAATATTTAACTCTTTATATACTTGTGATATTTTGAGTTATATTCATTTTAGCATGTATACATCCATGAATATGTTTATTATTCTAAATGTCCGTAGTCGGTCATGTTTGTGGGAACAAATATGAATGTAAGACTATTACGAACATGGATTGGTGGATATTCATAAGGAATGAATATAGAGCAATTGGTTGCTGCCAAAGTCCATAGATATTTGTGGGATACAAATATTGGACTGAGCCGCGTCTCAAATTTAAATACATGGAATCTTCTTGATTGATCATAAGTAAATTTGACTAAAGGTGAATATCATTTGGTATCCTTCAACCTGAGATACATATTGGGTTTTGATATTCACCAAATGTTGTACCTTGAGCTAGTTCTTTACTGCCCTGTGTTGGATTCTTTAAGCCCAAGACACATAGAACATTGATGTGGTTAGTACGTTATGATTCAAGTCGGGTCATACCCAATAACAAGCTTAGCAAACACCAAATAATAATTAATTGATGATATGATCATGCAATTAAATAAATACACTAATTTAGAAAATGGGTTTTCTAAATAAGTTGCATATGAGATTGAACAACTTATATGGATATTTTGTTCATGGATATTATTTGTAATGTTGTTTAATTTAGTTAAATAACATCAAATAATAGAAGTGTGTGTATGTTATATAATTAAAAGGTTAAATATATAACTATTTTAAACAATGGTTTAACAAAGATTAAAAGGGACTTTTTGGGGGGAAAACTAAAAACCCAAATTGGGTTCGGCCGCCCCTTCGGGGTTCTCCCCTTTGGTTTTCTTTTGTGGTCTTGAAAACAAAAAAACTCCTTGAACACACATACACACTCCATCCAGCTCTCTCTCTCTCTCTCATATGCAAAAGGGTCACAAGAACATCAACTCTTCTTATGGAAGAAAGAGTTCAAGGCTGAAAAGGGTGCAGCACCCTTCTTGATCGTTCACGGCTGGAACAAGGCTCCAGCAGCCTTTTTGAACCCATTTTGGTGCACAAATCCTAGCAAGAGTGGTCTTTGCTTGATGCTTGTGGGTATGGATGCTTGAGGACACCTCTCCTTGGTGTCTTGGTCATTCAAGAACCTCATATTCTTCCTCCTTCATCACGTTTTCAGCAGCTTAGAAAAGGTAGTTTGTATGTAATATTATGGTTGTTATTTGTAGTTTATAGCTAGTTCAAACACATATAAATGATCCTATGTTCTTCGGTTTTTTGATGATATGTTATATGCATTAATTTTTCAGATTACTAATGATAATGTTAAGATATTAATCCGCTGCGTTTTCATAGTTTAAAATGGTTAAACTACTTTGATATGGTCCAACAAACCCAACATTGGCATCTAGAGCCGGATATGTGGATGACTAGTTTCTTTTGTCCTTGTAAATTTGGTTTTATGGGGCTTTAACAACCTTATAGGGGCTGTTTTGTGGTGATGTTATAAATCCCCAATCTTTCAAGGTTATATCTAACATGCTTGTGATTAAACCTTGAAAGAAAGCTATCAATTGGTTGATTGTGTTTTGTTTGGACAAAAGACCCAAAATTCTTGGTTTATGTTAGCTGAAAATTTAGGGTCATATGGGGATTTATTTGGTTCTTGAATGTTGTATATGATGATTCATATTGGTGCATAACCTAGCCTTGACCTTGTGTTGATTTGGTTTTGAATGGATGTTGTTTTGGTTAATTTCATTCATAATGGGTTGTAATATTATTCTTTTGTCTTTTGAATTTGGATGTAATTTATTTATCCGTTCAATGGCAATGTAATAGATAGATTAAGTGTGTTTTCTTTTATTAGAAAATTTGTATTAGGACATAAATTTTGTAAAAGAAGATGAACAAGATGGAAGCACAAAAGGAAGACACAAGAGAAGGACTTGAAACATTTGGATGCAAGTTCAAGTGGGGGTCTTTGGAGATCTCATCTTTGTGTTGTGTTCAACCCTTAGGAAAGACCAAATGACAACACTTGTGATGGCAAACAAGTGTTGTCAACATAGTGGCTATGGTTATGCACATGTGGTTGTTTGATATATGCTTGTTTGATTGTTCATTTTATGTTGATTGTTTGATATATGGATATGCTTAACAATCTAAATAAATTATCATAACAAGCTGAATTTTTGGTTCCTAATCATTAAATGACTAATAAAAGGTTATTAAAAGGATTAATGATTTAAAAATAAAAGAGGTTTTATTAAAAGAGGACCATAGGGTACCATGTATTTGAAAGCATGCGAATACAAGGTACATAGAGTTTTTATAACTAGAATTCATGGAAACTTAAATACCTTTGGAAACAAGTTAAACACTATCCTTTTACATGACACTCGAATCACTTGAGAACTACTTGTGGGATAAAGGTCACCTAACCACTTTTAGGAAACTTGTGTGTTTGAGGTGAGCTTAACATACTTCTGGGATAAAGGTCCCTAACCACTTGTATGTGTAAACTCACACGTGTGTGTAAGTAGGATGACTTGAATTGGAAACCATGTGCATAGGGTCACTAAAGCATGGCGTACAATGGTGTTGATGGGATTTTACATTCCGACTAAACATAAGATGTTTAACCGATCCCATAAAGCTAGAAGTTGCAATAGTTTGCAATTGTCAAATGTTGACTACCTTGTCAATTTAAATAATGGGATAAAGGTCACCTAACCACTATTTAAATGTAACGTTGGATTCTAGATTTTAGTTATTAATTATCTATGAGACGTGTAAAGGGTATTAATAATTAAAATGCAATTTTTCAGAAATAATAAAATGAACTTTATAATTTTGTAGAAATGGCCGCAAACAATAATCTACCACCCCGACCGTCCCTACCCTTTCACTGAGAACCATCTTAGAAGGGATCGTCTTAACCATATTAACTTTATGGACTGGTATCAAAACTTGAGAATTGTTCTCAAGCAAGAGAAAAGGGCCTATGTCCTTGACGATCCTATTCTTGACCAACCCGACCCTGAGGATGTTGAGGCCTATGTGATTGGCTTCAATACACTAAGGATTCCATGCAGGTTTCCTTCCTCATGTTGGGAACTATGATTCCCGAACTCCAAAAGGATTTGGAGCATCTTGGGGCATATGACATAATTACCCAGTTGAAGGAAATGTTCCTTCAACAAGCTAGGGTAGAGCGCTTTGAAATGGTTCGAGTGCTTCATGCGTGTCACATGGAAGAAACCCAATCGGTATCATCTTATGTACTTAAGATGAAAAGCCACATTGATCGCCTCGAGAGGCTTAATTGTCCTGTCTCAAAAGAGCTAGCCACGGATTTGATCCTTAATGGCCTAACTAAAAGGTTTGAGACGTTCATAATGAATTACAATATGAACGGATGGGACAAGAGCATTGGTGAGCTTTACACGATGCTCAAAACAGCTAAGGCAGGGATGGGTAGAAAGGTTCTACCTATTCTCTCGATCAATGAGGATGGCAATAAGTAAAGGCCATTCCCCGATCCCAAGGCAAATGTTGTCAAAGGAAAGGGGTACATCAAAGCAAAGGGGAAAGGAAAGGTAAAGCGGAACCTCCAAAGCCTAAGCTTAAGAAGCCTAAGGTAACGGAGACGATCCATGCTTTGAGTGTGGAGAGATAGGACATTGGAAAGGGAACTGTCCAACCTATCTCAAAGAGTTGAGAAACAAGAGGGATGCTGGGCAAACCTCAGTACAACTTTCATAATTCACATTGGTTGAAATGTTATTTTTTCAAACACATGGCTATTGGATACCAGATGTGGAACTCATATATGCAATTTGTTGCAGGGGTTCAAATGAAATAAGCACTTCAAGTAGGGAGACACAAGTCTCTACATGGGCAACGGAGCAGAAGTTGATGTCGAAGCCCAAAGAGACAATATTTTGAAACTTTCAAATGGTTTGGAAGTTGTTCTTATGAACATAATTTTGATTTCCCTTTTAAAACAATGTGGGTATGAATTAAAGTTTGTTAACAATGGTATTTATGTTTGTATGGATGATGTATCTTATTTCAAGGCTATGCCTTTTAATGAAATCTATGAATTGGTTCATAATGATTCATCCTATAATAGCTCATTATACCAAACAAGCACCAAGAAACTTAAAATGGGTTTAAGTGATTCTTATCTTTGGCATTGTCGTCTTGGTCACACAAACAAGAATCGGATTCAAACACCTCAAAAGAATGGTCTTTTGAAAAACAAATGAAAATGTTTCATTCGACAAGTACGAATCCTATGTACAAGGTAAGAGGACCAAGTCGCCCTTTAGTGGCACTAACGAGAGGGCAAAAGACTTATTGGGAATCATACATTCAGATGTATGTGGACCTTTTAAGATAATGACTAGAAATGGTGAAAGATACTTCATTTACTATACCGACGGTTATAGTCGCTATGGTTATGTGTACATGATGACACACAAACATGAAGCTTTTAAAATGTTCAAAATCTTCAAGAATGAAGTAGAAAATCAACTCAATAAAACTCTCAAAGTTCTTCGTTCACATAGAGGAGGTGAATACCTTAGTGATGCTTTTAGTACAATCTAAGAAGTTATAGGATCGTCTCACAACTTACTCCACCTGGAACACCACAACATGATGGCGTGTCTGAAAGGAGAAATCGAACCCTATTGGATATGGTTCAAATCTATGATGGCTATAAGCTCACTACCTCTATCATTTTGGGGTTTCGCAATGCTCTCCGAGGCTCGTATTTTGAATATGGCCTTAACCAAGATAGTCGATTCACTAAGTGTATATTTGTTGGATATCCCAAAGAGTGTATAAGATACTACTTCTTTGATCCAGCAGAGCAAGAGTATTTATTGCTCGAAAGCTGAATTCTTGGAAACTAAACTACTTATGGAAGGAATAACGTAGAGAATAGTGGAATTTGATGAGGATCAAAATCCACAATCCAATACACATTTGGTTGACACTAGTAATCAGCAAGAGGTTGTTGATGATGATCAAGAGGTTGATCAATACACAAACAAAACATTCGCAGATCTGGTAGAGTCAGCATTCCACCTGAAAGATGTGGATTTTCATGAATGGATGCAATGTGGTTGACTCCAATAAGCCAACTACATACCATGAAGCACTATCCAATTCAGATTGTGACAAATGGCTGGATACCATGAACGTTGAGATGCAATCCATGTATAACAATCATGTTTAGGAATTGGTTGACCCTCTACTTAACTCCAAACCGGTTGGATGGAAGTGGGTTTCAAAGAAGAATATGGTTCAACTCGAAGAGACTATCCATATGGTTTAGCTTGATGGTTTTGTCGGTCCACAACATCCTAAAAGGTATGCAAGTTAAAGAAGTCAATCTATGGATTGAAACTAGCATCGAGAAGTTAAAATCAACGTTTTGATGAAGAGATCAAGAAATTTGGTTTCATCAAAAACGCTGACGAGGCTTGTGTATATACAAAGGCTAGTGGGAGCATAATAACATTCTTAGTATTGTATGTTGATCACATACTACCTTTTGGAAATGATATTCCAACCATGGAAGGTGTTAAAACCTAGCTTGGAAGTTGTTTTTCCATAAAATCTTGGTGAAGCCGCCTATATTTTGTCTATAGGGATAGATCGAGGCGGTTGATAGGTTTAAGTCAAAGTGCATATATTAATAAAGTCTTGAAAAGGTTCAAGATGGAAAAACTCTAAGAAAGGTATGGTACCTATTCAAAGAGGGACAATTTTGAGTACATATCAATGTCCAAGCTCAAGGATGAGCAAGATCAAATGAAGGACATCCCATATGCATCTGCTATAGGATCCATCATGTATGAGATGATATGCACTAGACTGGACGTGTCATGCGCGTTAAGCATGACAAGCAGAAATTAGTAGAATCCAGGTAATAGCCATTGGATGGTTATTAAAAGTATATTGAAATACCTTAGGAGGACTAAGAAAATGTTTCTAATATATGAATATGATGAAAAGGAACTCGTTGTAATGGGTTACACGGATGCGAGTTCCAAACCATTCGAAATGATTCTTGATCACAATCGGGGTATGTCTTCATTATGAATGGAGTAGCATTGTCAACTACAAAATCCGAATACATAGCCGCATCATTAGCAGCTCTGGAAGCTGCATGGATAAAGAAATTTATCGCCTGCCTAGGGTGGTTTCTACCATTCAAGACCCCTAGAAATCCTTTTGTGATTACGGGGGTACGATTGCATAAATCTAGGTACACTATGCGCTTCAAAAGGCTAGGCACATTGAGCGGATATTCAACTACATAAGGGATGAAGTTGAAAAGGGAAAAATATGTATTCGTAAACACCAAATAATAATTAATTGATGATATGATCATGCAATTAAATAAATACACCAATTTAGAAAATGGGTTTTCTAAATAAGTTGCATATGAGATTGAACAACTTATATGGATATTTTGTTCATGGATATTATTTGTAATGTTGTTTAAATTAGTTAAATAACATCAAATAATAGAAGTGTGTGTATGTTATATAATTAAAAGTTTAATTATATAACTATTTTAAACATTAGTTTAACAAAGATTAAAAGGGACTTTTTGGGGGGAAAACTAAAAACCCAAATTGGGTTCGGCCGCCCCTTAGGGGTTCTCCCCTTGGTTTTCTTTTGTGGTCTTGAAAACAAAAAAAACTCCTTGAACACACATACACACTCCATCCAGCTCTCTCTCTCTCTCTCATATGCAAAAGGGTCACAAGAACATTAACTCTTCTTATGGAAGAAAGAGTTCAAGGCTGAAAAGGGTCCAGCACCCTTCTTGATTGTTCACGGCTGGAACAAGGCTCCAGCAGCCTTCTTGACCTGATTTTGGTGCACAAATCCTAGCAAGAGTGGTCTTTGCTTGATGCTTGTGGGTATGGATGCGTGAGGACACCTCTCCTTGGTGTCTTGGTCATTCAAGAACCTCATATTCTTCCTCCATCACGTTTTCAGAAGCTTAGAAAAGGTAGTTTGTATGTCATATTATGGTCGTTATTTGTTGCGGATAGCTAGTTCAAACACATATAAATGATCCTATGTTCTTGGGTTTGTTGATGATATGTTATATGCCTTAATTTTTCAGATTACTAATGATAATGTTAAGATGTTAATCCGCTGCGTTTTCATAGTTTAAAATGGTTAAACTACTTTGATATGGTCCAACAAACCCAACAACCTGGAATAATGGACAGTACATAAGGCTATGTTCAGGTGTGACACGAGGTGATTGTGAGAAACGTATGTAGTCAAGATGGAATTTGTTCTCTTATTCGTTGAGAGCAAGATGTCTAAGGCCTGATTAAGTTAAATCAACAAGAAATGATCATTCTATGTCCTTGGATTTAATATGAGATCTGTAATAAAAGGATAAATAATCGACTCACCTAATTCATTTCAAGTTGGATACTTGAAGGGATGATGTTATTGAATGGCTTTTAGTCATGCGTATTAAGGGCAGTAGACCGTTGTTAGGTAGTATTTACTGCTTGCATCAATCTTCTATAAATCTTGTGCAAGTGGGAGATTGTTGAATTCTTTATGCCCAAGACACATAGAACATTGATGTGGTTAGTACGTTATGACCAAATTCGGGTCATACCCAATAACAAGGTTAGCAAACACCAATTAATATTGAATTGATGATGTGATCATGCAATTAAATAAATACACCAATTTAGAAAATGGGTTTTCTAAATAAGTTGCATATGAGATGGAACAACTTATGAGGATATTTTGTTCATGGATATTATTAGTAATGTTGTTTAATTTGGTTAAATAACATCAAATAATAGGAGTGTGTGTATAAGTTATATAATTAAAAGGGTAATTACATACTAGTTAAAAACATTTGGTAGATTAAATTGGGGGTGAAACCCCAATTTTAAAGAAGTTTCGGCCGCCCCTAAGGGGGTTGGCTCTTTTGGTTTTCATTTGAGCGGTCTTGGAACAATACATTCATAACTAGACACACACTCCATCTTCTTCTCTCTCTCACATGCAAGATCCTCAAGAGCTTTTCCCCTTCTCTAATATTAAAGAAAGTAGAAGCTGAAAATCGTTTTCAGCAGCTCTCTTGGTGCAATTTTGGTGTCAAAACCCTAGCAAGAAAGGTGTTTGCTTGATGCTTGTGGGTATGGATGCTTGAGGACACCTCTCCTTGGTGTTTTGGTCATTCAAGAACCTCATCTTCTTCACTGAAAATTGTTTTTCTGCAGCTCTACAAAAGGTAGTTTGTGTGTTTGTTTTGGTTGTTTACCTTTCTTGATAGCTAGTTCATACACATATAAATGATCCTTATGTTCTTGGGTTTGTTGTTGTTATGATATGAGCCTTAATTTTCATATTACTAATGATAAGATTAAGGTATTTTTCCACTGCGTTTTTTCAAGTTTAAATGGTTAAACTATCTTGATAATGGTCCAACAAACCCAACAGGGGTATCGGTTATTTAACATCAACTTATTCAGCTGACGGTACTCAATACACATCCTCATACTACCGTCTTTCTTCTTCACGAATAAGACTGGAGCACCCCAAGGAGAGATAATCGGTCTAATAAACCCCTTATCCAGCAGCTCTTGCAATTGCTCCATCAATTCTTTCATCTCAGTCGGAGCCAACCGATATGGTGCCTTGGCAACAAGTTGGGCACCCAGTATCAAATCAATCTGGAACTCGATCTCGCGGTCAGGTGGTACTCCTTGTAAGTCTTCTGGGAACATGTATGGAAAGTCACACACAACCGGTACATCAGACAGTTGTGGTGTTGATGTTTCCACATCCTTCACATAAGCCAAGTAGGCGCTACATCCATGACTCATGCACTTTCCCGCCACCGCCATTACTTTCGGAATCGTCATGACCCGATCAACATAAACCATTACCGAACTCCCATCAAGCGCTGTCAAACGAATCATCTTCTTGCGACACACAATGTTCGCCTCGTAGTCCGCTAGCCAATGCACCCCAAGAACCACATCGAAACCACCTAAGGTCATCACAAATGGTCTAACCGGAAACATATGACCTTCCAATTCCATATCACATCCTTCTATCACCTCAGAAATCCTGATGGACTTACCTATGGCCGTTTCTACATCAAAGGGCGCATCTATATTCTTACTAATAACACGTAGGTTAGCATAGAAAGTAGCAGAAATGAAACTTTTACTAGCACCAGAATCGAATAAGATAGAGGGTAAAGTTTGGTTTACTAGAAACGTACCTGACACGACATTAGGGTCTGTCCTAGCCTCTTCTTGAGTCATCGTAAACGCTCTGGTGCTCGCCTTTGGTCCTTCACCTCCAGTCTTCTTCACCCCATAACCCTTAGCCCTCGGCTTCTTACAGTCTGTACTCATATGGCCCTCCATGCTATAGTAAAACATCGGACGGTACGAAAATCCTTTGCTATATGCCCCGTCTTCCAACAATTGAAGCATAAGTTCGATCCCAGCCTACATTCTCCAGTATGCTCCTTTCCACATCTCCCACACTTCTTCGACCCGTGCTAGATGTGACCACATGGTGATCATCTACCCATGCCTTGTTACTCGTCGGGGCACCACCTCGACCAAACCTTTTCCCACTCCAATTCCGGTCACCACCACCTTTCTTGCTACCCTCGACCACCACGGTTCTCTCATCATACAACCTCCCTGCCAAATCAACCACCGACCTAAACGTGCTTGGTCGGGCGAGAATCATGTGCCTGCGGATATCCACTGGCAAGCCCTGGATGTACCTCTTGATTTTTCATGACAAAGGAGTCACTTGGTCTGGCACCAGACATGCCATCTCATTGAACTTAGTGGTGTACTGCTAATGTGTCATCGTCCCCGCCTCCAACTGCAGGAACACTCTCTCTCAACTTTGTCCATTTCTTATGAGGATAGAACTCCTCAATCACCAACTTCTTCAGTTCATGCCATCTTATCCTCCTAATTACCCGACTACCCTCGTCTTGGACTATATTGTCCTACCAACACAGAGCCGAGTCCACAAACAAGTGGGTAGCAAATTTCACCTTCCATTTCTCTCACCCATCAGTGAGCAGCAGCAGCAGTGCCATTACCATGAAAGTAGGGGGCTTGCATCGTTGAAACGCCCCGTAGTTACAGCCTCATGCCGCCTCCAGCGCTGGCTCTTCTTCTTCCTCTTCTTCTTCATCATTAGACAGAATCGTCTCAGCCTCGGGCTGTCTTCTTTTGCCCGTAGGTCTACTCCTCTCTTTCCTTTCTCCTTCCCTCATAGCCTTAATAACTTTGGTCACCACTGATGGTAACATTGTCTGCATGACCTGATGCACCTCTTCGACAACAGCCTCCTTCATTGAGGCCCTTAAGTTAGCACTCTAATCACCGTCCTCCGGATGAGGGGTCTCTGGTTCTTCAGTAACCACCTTTTTGGCTCTAGGCCTTCCTCTCGTGACCCGTGGTTTAGCACCACGACCTCCACCTCGTGAATCTTTAGACGATCTACCACTGGCCATCCTCACACACACGCTAAAAGATTCAAACACCGACACTATCATTCTAGGGAACAACTCAGTCTATGTCAGGTATAGTAAGTCCCTAATTACAGTGGCAGTTGTGATTAGACACTTACTTTACTCTTCATACCCCAAGCATTACCTGTCCTGACTACATCAGTATCTAAATCTACCAACAACACATAAACCACTAACATGCGCACGTAATACAGGTTAATCATCAAGAAAATACCTTATGGCACGCAGCTACTCGGACTGGCATCCCTTCCCTTTCCGTCTTATTTTTAGTTTAAGTTGAGGTTTATTTTGAAAGTTTACCCGTTTCACTCAAACTTTGGCTCTGATACCAACTTGTAAGGCCCCGTTCCCGGACGCTTACAGATGGCCAATCATTGCCCATAAAACATATAATTACATTTAACATTCATAAATCATTGCAGTGGAACATCAAACAACTTTTCATTTCTTTAAAAATGCTTTTGCAAGTTAATACAATCATTCATTACACATTTTCATTTGTTTGCATTACAATCCAAAAATATTAACAAAAGAATGCCATCCAAAATGCCAAGTAGCTGCCCTGCGCCATCCTCGGCAATGCTCACCTGCCAACTGGAAAATGCATAAAAAGTCAGCATTGTTGAGTGGGTTCCACTTTTATAGCAAAACATACTTTACTTTCATTAAACCGTTCTTTACTTTTGCATGTGATCACACATCATACGTACACATAGAAAATATCATTATTATCTTCAACATTCGGTCATTAACTTTCATTCATTCATCGTACGTCATTACCATTCACTTTCATTATTTTCATTCTCATTCATTTATACTTCCATCATTACTTTCATTCATACGTTTGTTATTACTTCATCTCATTCCATCAAAAACCATGAACCTTACCCTAGTGTCATGCATAAAGTTGGTATTAGGTCGGGGTCTATCATAGACCCCCCGTCATGGCACACAACAGCCTGGCCACCATACCTAGGGTAAGTTCATGTGTAACATTGTCATGTCCTATACCCGCCATCATACATAAAGCTGATATTGGGCCGGGGTCCATTATAGACCCCCCGTCATGGTGCACAGCAGCCTGGCCACAATATCTAGGGTAAGCGACAAAGGTTCTATACAAATGGTCAATCACAAAGAAAGACCCCGATGTGCATCCTTCTGGGGTAGCTAACCCACACACCGTTGGACTAACATCCTTCATTTGGCGTGTTCCCACATACAAGGCTTGCAAGACCTTCTTTACTTTCTATCGTTCATTAATGCATGCATTCATTCATCATGTTCGTCTTTTCATTATCTTCCACTTTACATTATATAATACTTTCATGACATTCATTAACACTCAACGTAAAGGCACTGGAAAATAATCATACGTCATAATAAGGAACATCAACATACACAGTCAACATCATAATACAGGGCATCATACATACATAACATACACCATACATACCATCATGCACAGGCATCAATCATACATCATAACATCATCATACAATGCCCATCACATCATCGACCTCAAAAAGTCAACTTACATGAACCCCCGGGAATCTCCCAAGTCAAGGCTTACATTCCACTTTGTCCCAAAACGTTAGAAAGTTTTTTAAGTGTTCATCCGCATTTCTTTTACTTCATCTGCATTTGTTTATGTTCATCCTCATTTCTTTTACTCATCCGCATTTGTTCATCCGCATTGACTTTACTCATCCGTATTAATTGTTCATCCGCATTGACTTTCCATCACTCATCCGCATTGACTTACTTAATGGTTAATGCTCATGCGCTTTAACTGTTCATCTGCATTGACTTTCCATTACTCATCCGCATTTCTTTTGAACACTTGGGCAAATTCTAAAATTTAAACATATGAGATTTTAGTTCCTAATCACCATCTATCATGTTCTAGGCTTAAATCTTAAATTCTAAGCCTTAGAAACACAACCATAACCTTATCAAGCATGAACACAGTCCAACATCACATGATAATCACAGCATACACACATTCATACATACGGGTTTAACCCAATTTAATGAAAACATACATTCATGCATTTCCAGCCCCAAAATTAGTTAATAAACCAGTAAAAGAGGGGTTCTAGAAGTCACCTTTGTAGATCTTGAGTATGGGTTCTTCCAAACTCGTTTGAAATCAAGTTCAACCGCCTAGAAACCCACTAAAAACATACTCGAACACATACAAACACACATAAGCATAAACCCGAGGATATGACCAGTCAGGAACATCATAAACACATGAATTCTTACCTTGAATTCATATTTTCTTTCTTGTTTCTCTTTAGACCCGAGAGCTTTCTGTTGCTCTTGCTACTCTCTATCTAAAAACCGAAGATTATGAGTGAAGAGAGGGTGATGGGCAGCCATCACCTTTATTCAGCAAGTTTTCAAAGATTTTGTCCTTTTTATCACTTTTAACCCCTAGACTTGGGTTTTATTTCTTTTCCTTCTTTTTCCTTCACTTTATTCTTCTTTCTTTGTCTTCAAAAATAACTGGGCGTTACAAGTAGTCGGTGGCCATACTTGATGGGAAAGAGAAGCACTTACATAATAAAGTGGTTCCGCTAGTACAAGTATAGTGGAGATACAGAAAAGGATCAGAATCAACGTGGGAGACGGAGGAGGAGATGAGGAAATTTTATCCACAATTGTTTGATGACTGACAGGTTTCGAGGACGAAGCCTAAATAAGTGGGGGAGACTTGTAACACCCTGAAACTCAAAACGAGTCATCGAGGATAACATGCTTAATTAGTGGATATTTAATAAAGGAAGGAAATGGGTTATGGACAAAATTAAGCTTATGGGCAAGAGCCTAAGTGATTAAGGGCCCATAATCAGCCTTTTACTCACCTAACTAGCCACCATCTCCCTTATTTGAACCCTAGCCTCCCAAATTTGTAGAGAGAAAGTAGAGAGAGAAAGTGAAGAAAAGTCAAGATTTGGAGCTTTAAAGGTTAAGATATTGAAGATCTGAGTGTTGAAATGTCAAACCATAAGAAAGGAGCAACAAATCCAGGTAAGAGTTGGCCTCTAAACCCTTCTGTAGATCAAACCCGGATTCTAGGGTTTTGAGTTTTGAAATGTTGGAAAGAATCACATGAAGGTCAAATTTTTAACTATGAAAACATGTAGAGATCTTAGATATATCCTCATGGATGATAAACTAAGAGACTGGACGTAAAAAGTTGCGATTTTGGGTTAAAAACGGGTTGATTGGTAACTTTTTATGCGATCTGCGAAACTGTCTGTACATGTAGCAAATTTCCATATTTTAGCTGTGAAACTGTGGGTTTTCTACGAAACTATAGTTTGGCAGAGAATTTCAGCCATGGAATTACAACGAAAGTTGGGCAAAACTGCCATGCAAAACTGGTAGAAGTGGATTGATTTCAAGCCTTGTACATGTGGTTTCGTGTTCACTTTTGGTTTCAATTTATACAAAACATACTATATCTACCATACAAAACTGGTAGATATAGCCTCATGGATGATACTTTCTTGCTCTTTTACACATGGTTTCCTTGCCTCCATGGTCAATAAAATATTCTGTTGACCCAATATTGTCATTTTGATAGATTCAGTGAATTTTTAAGGCAAGAGTGTGCGAAGTGGGTTGTGGAGTGCTCTCGAAGTGTTTTGGGTAGAAGTAGATTGATTTCAAGGCTCCTAATAGTTTCATGTTTGCTTTTGCTTTTAATTGATACAAAACCTACTATGTTACATTTTTGAATGATTAGTGTGATTACAATAATTGTTATAATCAGATTTGATTATATTAGTTCACGAGTGTGTTCAAAAGCCTTGAGAATCTAAACTCTCTAGCATTGGATGTTGTTAGGAAAAGCAAAAAAGTATCCATACGAGAACTATTGTTCTTTAGTGTTTTGGTATAAATTGTTAGTTTCCTATGTAGTTAGTTAAGATTTTGTGAATACTTTGATGCATAAATTCATAGGTACATAATTTTTATTAGAATACAAGTAAATCTTATTTACTTGGTCATGGTACCTTGATTTGACTTCTTTTTCATCATTCACGCATTGCGTCTTTGTTTGATGTCTTATTACTTTCATTCCGCGCGTGTAATTTGAATCTCGATTCTTATTAAGTGTAAACGAGTACTTTCTTCCTTGTTTACACCTAGTTTCCTTGCCTCGATGGTCAATAAAATATTCTGTTGAGCCAGTATTGTCATTTTGATTGTTTTAGATGATTTTTAAGACAAGAGTGTGCGAAGTTCGTTGTGGAGTGTTCTCGAAGTTTTTGGGTAGAAGTGGATTGATTTCAAGGCTCGTACGTGTGGTTTTGTGGTTGCTTTTGGTTTCAATTGATACAAAACATACTATGTTCAATTTGTGAATGATTATTATGATTCTAGTGATTGTTATAATTAGATTTGATTATATTGGTTCACAAGTGTGTTTAGAAGCCTTGAGAATCCAAACTCTATAGCATTGGATGTTGTTACAAAAAGCAAAAAAGTTTCCCTGCGAGAACTATTGTTCTTTAGTGTTTTGGTATAAATAGTTGCTTTCCCATGTAATTAGTTAAGCTTTCATTAATACTTTGACACACCAATTCATAGTTAAATAATTTTTATTAGAATACAAGTAAACCTTATTTACTTGGTCGTGGTACCTTGATTTGACTTTTTTTCATCATTCACTCATTGCGTCTTTGTTAAACGTCTCATTACTTTCATTCCGTGCGTGTAATTTGATTCTTGATTCTTAATCAATGAAATCGAGTACTTTCTTGCTTTTTACACATGGTTTCCTTGCCTTGATGGTCAATAAAATATTCTGTTGATCCAATATTGTCATTTTAATAGATTCGGTGAATTTTTAAGGCAAGAATGTGCAAAGTGGGTTGTGCAGTGCTCTCGAAATGTTTTGGGCAGAAATGGATTGATTTCAAGGCTCGTACGTGTGGTTTCATGCTCACTTTTGCTTTCAAAAAATTATACAAAACATACTATGTTTCATTTGTGAATGATTAGTGTTATTCTAATGATTGTTATAATCAGATTTGATTTTATTCGGTCACGACTGTGTTCAGAGGCCTTGAGAATCAAAACTCTATAGCATTGGACGTTGTAACAAAAATAAAAAAAGTATCCATGCGAGAAGAATTGTTCTTTAGTGTTTTGATATAAATAGTTCCTTACCGATGTAATTAGTTAAGATTTTGTGAATACTTTGATGCACCAATTCATATTTGCACAAATTTGATTAGAATAGTGTTACCTTGATTTGACTTCTTTTTTCATTGTTCACGCATTGCGTCTTTGCTTGACGTCTCATTACTTTCAATCCGTGCGTGTAACTTGATTCTTGATTCTCATTCAGTGAAAATGAGTACTTTCTTGTTTCTTTACACGTGGTTTCGTTGCCTCGATGGTCAATAAAATATTTTGTTGATGCAATATTGTAATTCCGTTTGATTCGAAGGATTTTTAAGGCAAGATGTGCAAAGTTGGTTGTGGAGAGCTCTCGAACTGTATTGGGTAGAAGTTGATTGATTTCAAGGCTCCTAACTATGGTTTCGTGTTTGCTTTTGCTTTTAATTGATACAAAACCTACTATGTTACATTTTTGAATGTTAATGTGATTCCAATAATTGTTATAATCAGATTTGATTATATTGGTTCACGAGTGTGTTAAGAAGCCTTGAGAATGGATGTTGTTACGAAAAGCAAAAAACATATCCATATAAGAACTATTGTTCTTTAGTGATTTGGTATTAATTTTTCCTTTCCCATTTAGTTAGTGGAGATTTTGTGAATACTTTGATGCACCAATTCATAGGTACATAATTTTTATTAGAATACAAGTAAATCTTATTTACTTGGTCATGGTACCTTGATTTGACTTCTTTTTTCATCATTCATGCATTTTGTCTTTGTTTAGCGTCTCATTACTTTCATTCCGCACGGGTAATTTGATTCTCGATTCTTATTCAATGAAAACATGTGCTTTCTTGCTTGTTTACACATGGTTTTCTTGCCTTGATGGTCAATAAAATATACTGTTGATCCAATAATGTCAGTCTGATTGATTCGGTGGATTTTTAAGGCAAGATTGTGTGAAGTTGGTTGTGGAGTGCTCTCGAAGTGTTTTGGGCAGAAATGGATTGATTTCAAGGCTTGAACGTGTGGTTTGTGTAGGATTCTGTGTGCCCAAGACACTTAGAATATTGATGTGGTTAGTACGTCATGATCCAAGTCGGGTTATACCCAATAACAAGCTTAGCAAACACCAAATAATATTTAATTGATGATGTGATCATGCAATAAAATATTAACACCAATTTAGAAAATGGGTTTTCTAAACAAGTTGCATATGACATGGAACAATTTATTAGGATATTTTGTTCAATTATATTATTTGTAATGCTATTTATATTAGTTAGATGACATTACAAATTAAAATGGCTACATATGTTATACAATTAATTGGTTAGTTGTATACATTTACTAAGAGATACCAAGTTATAAGACCATGTAACATTGTAATGTGTCTAAATATAAAAGGGGGAAACCCATTTCAAAGACTTTTTGGCCGCCCCCTTCTTGTGTTCCTATTGGTCCACTTTGTTGATTAGATACCAACAATTAAGGGGTCTTATTACTTGCCTCTTGGACCAGCCATTTGTAATATACACATGCAAAAGAACTCTCTCTTTCTCCCCTCTCTAGTTTCGGAAACAAGGCAGGAAGAAGGAGTTCCAGCAGCTTGTTTTTGGTGTTTAATCCTAGCATACAAGGTGTTTTGTAATAGTGCTTGGGGTATACGAAGCTTGAGGATCTCTACATTGAGTTCTTGGTCGATTCAAGCATCCAAAACACTCCTCTAAGTCGACTTTTCTGCTGGAGAAAGGTAGCCATTCACAGCCTCATATGGCTGTGACTTTATGTACATTAGTGTTTGTTCATAGCTTGTCCATTCATATATTTAAGATCCTTATTTTGGGTTTGTTTTCACCTAAAATGGTCACCTAAGAATATGAAATTTCAGCTTTAAAATCGTTTTTTTGAAAAGCATTATATCCGCTGCGTTTTTTCAGAATGTTTAAAGGTTAAACATGGATTTTATGTTCTATCAAACCCTATCAATGGCATCAAGAGCCGGTTATATGGATGGCTTGCTTGATTCATCTTTTGAAATTGGTTTTAAAAGATAATATTAGATATGTTATAGGCTGTTTTTGGGCTGGTACATTATGTCTTGTTGAAATCCCCAACTTTCAAGGTTACATTACACATGCTTGTGATTAAACCTTGAAAGATATGTATGTTGAAATGTTGGTTGTTTGGACAATGATTAAACCCAAAATTTCAGTTTATGTTGGCTGAAATTTGGGGTTTTAAATGGGGTTTTCATTATTTGAATAGATGATATGATCATTGGTTGTTAAAGTGCATAACCTAGCTTGTGGCCTTGTGTTGTTTGGATGATTCAAGTGGTTGTTTTATTCATTCAATTTGGTTGTAATATTTGTGTTTATTCATTTGGGTTGTAATTATTCATTCATTTGGTTATGTAATATAGATTAGGTTCATTTCCTTTACTAGAAAAATGTATTAGGATACAATTTTGTAAAAGGAAGATGTACAAGATCAAGACCCAAAGATGGACACAAAGACACAAGAAACATGGAGCATTTGGATGCGGTTTCTAGTGGGAGGTTCTTGGAACCTTTATGATATGTTTGACCCTTAGAAAGACCATAGACAACACTTGTGATGGCAAACAAGTGTTGTCAACATAAGGGCTATGGTTATGCACATCTGATTGTTAATGTTTATGCTTGGTTGATTGTTTGTTGTTTTGATTGTTTGGTTGATATTTGGATATTCTAAGCAAACTAACTAACAATCTTAACAAGCTGAAAATTGATGGTTCTAAAGGTTAATAAAAGGTTATTAAAATTATTTAATGATTTTAAGGATTAAAATAGGTTTTAATCAAAGAACCATAAGGTACCTTGTATTTGAAAGCATGCAAATACAAGTACATAGTGTTTTCTAAACTTGTATTATGGAACCTCTAAACTTTTAACAAACAAGTTTAACACCATCCTTTTGCACAACAATTAAGTCATTTGGAAACTCTTAATGGGATAAAGGTCACCTAACCATTTTGAAGAAACTTGTGACTTAAGGTGGGAATACCACATTGGTGGGATAAAGGTCACCTAACCACCTATGTTGGTAAACTCACATGTGTGTGCAAGTAGGGTAACTTGATTTGCAAACCATGTTGAATGGATCACCTAAAATATGGTTTCCAAATGGTGTTGATGGGATAAACATGCCGACTTTGCATATGATGTTTAAAAAACGATCCCATACCTCTAGAAGTTGCAAATGGTTGCAATCGTCAAACGTTGACCACCTTATTAATTTAAATAGTGGGATAAAGGTCACCTAACCACAATTTAAATGTAATGTTGGGTTCTAGATTTTAATATAAAATTGACCTTAAAAGGCATTAAATATTAAAATTAGCAATATCGAAAATACTAAAATTGATCTTTGTTAAATTTTGTAGATGGCCACCAATAATGAAAATCACGATAACTCGTCCGCATCAAACCAATCACTACGAGCGATCCTCCAAAAGGAACGTCTAAATCATAACAACTTTATTGATTGGTATCGAAACTTGAGAATTGTTCTCAAGCAAGAGAGAAGATCATATGTTTTAGACGACCCTATCCCCGATCAACCCAACGAGGATGATGAGGAGGCCTTTAACGATTGGCTGAAATACACTGAGGACTCCGTCCAAGTGTCTTGTCTCATGCTAGCGAGCATGACTCCGGATCTCCAAAAGGAGTATGAACATCACGGAGCTTACGACATGATAACCCAGCTGAAGGAAACGTTCCAACAGCAAGCAAGGGTTGAGCGGTTCGAAACGGTTCGAGCGCTCCATGCATGTCGTATGGACGACAACCAATCTGTTTCATCTTATGTACTTAAGATGAAAAGTCATATTGACCGCCTCGAGAGGCTAAACTGCCCCGTCTCAAAAGAGTTGGCCACGGATTTGATCCTAAATGGCCTAACCAAGAAGTTCGAGACATTCGTGTTGAACTACAACATGAATGCATGGGACAAAAGCATTGGTGAACTTCACTCAATGCTCAAAACGGCCGAGGCGGCCATGGAAAAGGGTTTTACCCGTTCTCACCATCAATGAAGGTGGGAACAACAAAAGGCATCATCCCGCACCCAAGGCAAAGGTTGCCAAGGGTAAGGGACCTGCGTGGGGAAAGGGGAAGGGTGGTAAGGGTACCACCCAAACCACAAGAGAAAAGCAAAAGGTTGCTACAAATGACCCATGCTTCAAGTGTGGGGAGATAGGACATTGGGCAAGGAATTGTCCTGTCCATCTCCAAGAGTTGAAAGCAAAGAGGGATGCCGGGCAGACCTCAGGTACAATATACATGATACATATTGATCTTAATGTTACATCTTCAAACACATGGGTATTGGATACCGGATGTGGAACTCATATTTGCAATTGTTGCAGGGGTTCACAAGAAGTAGGGACTTCAAGAAAGGGGATGTTAGCCTCTTCATGGGCAATGGAACTAAAGTCTTAGTTGAAGCTCGTGGGAACTACATCCTAAAACTTCCAAGTAGTTTGGAAGTTATTTTGAAGAATGTTTTGTATGCTCCTAGTTTGACTAGGAACATTATTTCTGTATCCCAACTAAGACATTATGATTATGTATTATCCTTTATTGAAAATGATATTCATGTTTCTTAAATGGTATGTTCTATTTTAAAGCTATTCCAATTAATGGTATTTATGAATTGGTTCATGAAAATACTTTAAATAGTTCATTGTACCAAACTAACACCAAGAAACTCAAGTTGGACTTGAGTGATACCTATCTTTGGCATTGTCGTCTTGGTCATATAAACAAGAAGCGTTTACAAACACTTCAAAAGAATGGTCTTTTAAAAACAAATGAATGTGATTCATTTGATGTTTGTGAATCTTGTTTACAAGGTAAGATGACTAAGGCACCCTTTAGTGGAACTACCGAAAGGGCAAAAGATTTATTAGGAATCATACATTCGGATGTATGTGGTCCTTTTAAGCCAATGACTAGAATGGTGAAAGATACTTCATTACCTTTACCGACGACTATAGTCGCTATGGGTATGTGTACTTATTAAGGCACAAAGATGAAGCTTCTGAAATGTTCGAAATCTTCAAGAATGAAGTAGAAAATCAACTCAATAAGTCAATTAAAATTCTCCGTACCGATAGAGGAGGTGAATACCTAAGTGATGTTTTTCAAGATCATCTTAGGAGTTGTGGGATTGTCTCACAACTCACTCCACCTGGAACACCACAACATAATGGTGTGTCTAAAAGGAGGAATCGAACCTTATTAGATATGGTCCGATCTATGATGGCTAGAAGCACATTGCCTCTATCGTTTTGGGGTTTCGCTTTGCTCTCCGCGGCCCATATTCTAAATATGGCCCCAACCAAAAAGGTGGAAAGGACACCTTTTGAGATATGGAATGGAAGAGTTCCATCCCTATCATACTTAAGGGTTTGGGTGAGTGAGGTTTATGTTAAGACTCCCACCCCAAACAAATTGGAAGTCCGATCCACCAAGTGCATCTTTATTGGATATCCTAGAGATTCTATGGGATATTATTTCTATGATCCACTGGAACAAAAGGTGTTATTGCCAGAAAGGGTGAGTTCTTAGAAGCAAAGTTCCTTATGGAAGGAACTGGCAGTAGAACAGTGGATCTTGAAGAGGATCAAGAACCACAACCCGATGCACGCTTGGTAGAAACTAGCACTCAACATGAGGATGTTGAGGATGATCAAGGGGTTGATCAACACACACAAGACGTTCGCAGAAGTGGTAGAACTAGTAATCCACCTGAAAGATATGGATTTTTCATGGATGGATGCTATGTGGTAGATTCTGATGAACCAACCACATACCATAATGCAATGTCCAATTCGGATTGTGACAAATGGCTAGAAGCCATGAACGTTGAGATGCAATCCATGTATGACAACCAAGTTTGGGAACTTGTTGTACCACCTCTTAATTCCAAGGTAGTTGGAAGTAAGTGGGTTTTCAAGAGGAAAACCGACATGCATGGAAACTTGGATACTTATAAAGCTAGACTTGTAGCAAAGGGTTTCACTCAAACTCAAGGGGTTGATTATGATGAAACCTTCTCACCTGTTGCGATGCTAAAGTCTATAAGGATATTGTTTGCCATAGCTGCTCATTATGATTATGAGATTTGGCAAATGGATGTCAAAACCGCTTTCCTAAATGGATATCTTGAGGAAGATGTCTATATGGCTCAGCCTGAAGGTTTTGTTGATCCAAAGCATCCTAATAAAGTATGCAAGTTAAAGAAATCAATCTATGGATTGAAACAAGCATCAAGAAGCTGGAATCATCGTTTTGATGAGGAGGTCAAGAAATTCGGCTTCATCAAAAACGCTGATGAAGCTTGTGTGTATAAGAAGGCTAGTGGGAGCATAATAACCTTCCTAGTATTGTATGTTGATGACATACTACTATTTGGAAATGACATTCCAACCTTGGAAAGTGTAAAAACCTGGCTTGGAAGTTGTTTTTCCATTAAGGATCTTGGTGAAGCCGCCTATATTCTGGGAATAAAGATCTATAGGGATAGATCAAGGCGGTTGATTGGTTTGAATCAAAGTGCATACATTGATAAAATCTTGAAAAGGTTCAAGATGGAAAACTCTAAGAAAGGTACCGTACCTATTCAAAGAGGAACGATGTTGAGTACGACTCAATGTCCAAGCTCAAAGGATGAGCAAGATAAAATGAAGGCAATCCCATACGCATCTGCTATTGGATCCATCATGTATGCAATGATATGCACTCGACCGGACGTGTCATACGCCTTAAGCATCACAAGCCGTTACCAGCAAAATCCTGGAAACAGACATTGGATGGCTGTCAAGAACATACTTAAGTACCTTAGGAGGACAAGAGACATGTTCTTAATCTATGGATCTGGTGACGAGGAACTCGTTATAAAAGGTTACACGGATGCGAGTTTCCAAACCGATCGTGATGATTCTCGGTCACAATCGGGATACATCTTCATTCTGAATGGAGGAGCGGTCTCTTGGAAGAGCTCCAAGCAGGATGTGGTGGCTCTGTCAACTACAGAATCAGAATACGTTGCCGCCTCATTGGCAGCCCAAGAAGCTGCATGGTTGAAGAACTTCATTGCCGATCTAGGGGTTGTCCCTTCCATTCAGGACCCCCTAGAGATCTTTTGTGATAACGAGGGTGCGATTGCTCAAATCAAGGAACCCCGTGCTCATCAAAAGACTAGGCACATTGAGCGGAGATTCAACTACATACGAGATGAAGTTGAAAAGGGAAAGATATGTATTCGCAAAGTTCACACGGATCAAAATGTTGCGGATCCTCTCACGAAGCTCCTTGAAAAGGCAAAACATGAAGGTCATACTTGTGCCATGGGACTTCGATATTCTAGTGATTGGATTTGATCTGTAAATTTTGTATTTGGATATATGGAACTTTCTATTATTTGAATAAAACTATTTGGTTATAATGTTTCAAATAATATTCCAATTTAGCATGTTTAATCCATGAGTAAAATGTTTACTCTAAATGTCCGTAGCCGTTCACACTTGTGGGAACAAGTTTGAAGTAAGACTATTATGAACTTGGATTGGTTGATATTCATAAGGATGAATATAGAGCAATGGGTTGCTACCAAGGTTCATAGATATTTGTGGGATACAAATATTGGACTAACCCGCATCTCAAATTTTACTACATGGAATCTTATTGATTGATCATAAGTAATTTTGAGTAAAGGCGAATATCATTTGGTATCCTCCGACCTGAGATACATATTGGGTTTTGATATTCACCAAGTATTACACCTTGAGCCTATTCTTCACTGTCCTGAAATAGTGGACAGTACATAAGGATATGTTCAGGTATAACACGAGGTGTTTGTGAGAAACGTATGTAGTCAAGATGGAATTTGTTCCTCTTATTCGTTGAGAGTTAGATGTCTAAGGCCTGATTAAGTTAAATCAACAAGGAATGATCATTCTGTGTCCTTGGATTTAACATGACATCTGTAACAAAAGGATAAATGATTAATTCACCTAAATCATTTCAAGTAGGGCACTTAAAGGGATGATGTTATTGAATGGCTATAAGTCATGCGTATTAAGGGTAGTAAACCGTTGTTAGGCGGTATTTACTGCTTGCATCAATCTTCTATGAATCTTGGGCAAGTGGGAGATTGTAAGATTCTGTGTGCCCAAGACACTTAGAATATTGATGTGGTTAGTACGTCATGATCCAAGTCGGGTTATACCCAATAACAAGCTTAGCAAACACCAAATAATATTTAATTGATGATGTGATCATGCAATAAAATATTAACACCAATTTAGAAAATGGGTTTTCTAAACAAGTTGCATATGACATGGAACAATTTATTAGGATATTTTGTTCAATTATATTATTTGTAATGTTATTTATATTAGTTAGATGACATTACAAATTAAAATGGCTACATATGTTATACAATTAATTGGTTAGTTGTATACATTTACTAAGAGATACCAAGTTATAAGACCATGTAACATTGTAATGTGTCTAAATATAAAAGGGGGGAAACCCATTTCAAAGACTTTTTGGCCGCCCCCTTCTTGTGTTCCTATTGGACCACTTTGTTGATTAGATACCAACAATTAAGGGGTCTTATTACTTGCCTCTTGGACCAGCCATTTGTAATATACACATGCAAAAGAACTCTCTCTCTCTCCCCTCTCTAGTTTCGGAAACAAGGCAGGAAGAAGGATTTCCAGCAGCTTGTTTTTGGTGTTTAATCCTAGCATACAAGGTGTTTTGTAATAGTGCTTGGGGTATACGAAGCTTGAGGATCTCTACATTGAGTTCTTGGTCGATTCAAGCATCCAAAACACTCCTCTAAGTCGACTTTTCTGCTGGATAAAGGTAGCCATTCACAGCCTCATATGGCTGTGACTTTATGTACATTAGTGTTTGTTCATAGCTTGTCCATTCATATATTTAAGATCCTTATATTTGGGTTTGTTTTCACCTAAAATGGTCACCTAAGAATATGAAATTTCAGCTTTAAAAATCGTTTTTTTGAAAAGCATTATATCCGCTGCGTTTTTTCAGAATGTTTAAAGGTTAAACATGGATTTTATGTTCTATCAAACCCTATCAGTTTGATGTTCACTTTTGGTTTCAATTTATACAAAACATACTATGTTTCATTTGTGAATGATTAGTGTGATTCCAATGATTGTTATAATTAGATTTGATTAGTGTTCAAAAGCCTTAAGAATCTAAAATCTATAGCAATGGATGTTGTTACAAAAAGCAAAAAACATATCCATGTGAGAACTATTGTTGAAAAGTTGTTTTGACATTCCGCCGTGATGTTTTATGAAATATAAATGTAATTACATGTTTTATGAGCAATGATTGGCCAGCTGTAAGCGTCTCGGGGACGGGGCCTTACAAGTTGGTATCAAAGCCAAAGTTTAAGTGAAACGGGTAAATTTTCAAATAAACCTTAACTTAAGCTGAAAATGGGACGGAAAGGGAAGGTTTGCCAGTCCGAGTAGTTGCATGCCATCAGGTATTTTCTTAATGATTAACCGGTATTACGTGCGCATGTTATGTGATTATGTGTTGCTGGTAGAATTAGATACTGATGTAGTCAGGATAGGTAATGCTTGGGGTATAAAGTGTAATGTAAGTGGCTAATCACAACTGGCCACTGTAATTAGGAACTTATTATACTTGACATAAACTGAGCTGTTCCCTTGAATGACCATGTTGGTGCTTGAATCTTTCAACGTGTGTGTGAGGATGGCCGGTGGTAGATCATCTAAAGCTTCACGTGGTGGGGGTCGTGGTGCTGAACCACGAGTTACCAGAGGAAGGCCTAGGACTGAGAAGGTGGTTCACGAAGAATCGGAGACCCCTCATCCGGAGGGCGGTGATGAGAGTGCCATCTGAGGGCGTCAGTGAAGGAGGCTATTGTGGAAGAAGTCCATCAGGTCATGCAGACAATTTTACTGTTTGTGGCGACTAAAGTTATCAAGGCTGTGAGGGAAGGAGAAAGGAAGGAAAGAAGTAGACCTATGGGTGAAAGGAGATAGCCCGAGACTGAGACGGTTCTATCTGATGACGAAAAAGAAGAGGGAGAAGAAGAACCTACGCCGAAGGCGGCACGAGGATGCAACTACGGAGCATTTGAACGATGCAAGCCCCCTACTTTTGATGGTAATGGAACTGCTACTACTGTTGCTCATAGGTGGGTGAAAGAAATGAAAGCTCTTCTAAATATCAGCGAGTGTCGGGAAGATCTGAAAGTGAAATTTTCTGCCCACTCTTTCGTGGACTCAGCTTTATGCTAGTGGGACAATATTTGTGGGTAGCTGGGCTATCAGAAGAATGAGGTGGCCGGAGTTGAAGAGACTAATGATTGAGGAGTTCTGTCCTCATCATGAGATGGATAAAGTTGAAAGGGAATTCTTGCATTTAGAGGCAGGAACTATGACACATCAGCAACACACTACCAGGTTTAATGAAATGACATGACTGGTGCCGGATCAGGTGACGCCTCTATCACGAAAAATCAAGAGGTATGTTCAGGGCTTGCCGGTAGATATCCGTAGGCACATGATTGCTACCCGATCGATCACATTTAGGTTGGCAGTTGATCTAGCAAGAAGGTTGTATGACGAACGAGAGGTGGTGGGGACTGAGGTGAGCAAGAATGGCGGTGGCAACTGGAATTGGAATGGGAAGAGGCTTGGTCTAGGTGGCGCCCCGACAGGTAACAAGAAGGCACGGATGGATGACCGCCGTGTGGTCAAATTTGGTACAGGGTCAAAAAGATGTGGCAAATGCTGAAAGGAGCATTCGGGGGAATGCAAGTGGGGATCAAACATCTGCTTCAAGTGCTGGAAGCCTGGTCATATGGCTAGAGATTGTGGGGTTATGAAGTATTTCAACTATGGGAAAAGTGGTCACATGAGTAGGCAATGTAAGAAGCCGAGGGATGAGGGTTTTGGGGTGAAGAAGACTAGAGGAGAAGGACCAAGGGCGAGTGCCAGAGCATTTACGATGACGTAGGAGGAGGCTAGGACGGACCCTGATGTAGTGTCAGGTACATTTCTAGTAAGCCATTTCTAACTTTAGCCTCTATGTTATTCGATTCTGGTGCTAGTAAAAGTTTTATCTCTGCTACTTTCTGTGCTAAACTGTCTGTTAGTAGTAAGAATATAGATGCACCCTTTGATGTGGAAACTGTCATAGGTAAGTCTACTAGGATTTCTGAAGTGATAGAAGGATGTGATGTGGAATTAGAAGGGCAGAAGTTTCCTGTTAGACCGTTTGTGATGACCTTAGGTGGTTTTGATATGGTTCTTGGGATGGATTAATTGGGGGACTACGAAGCGAACATTATGTGTCGCAAGAAGATGATTCGTTTGACAGCGCCTGACGGGAGTTTGGTCACGATTTATGGTGATCGGGTCATAACAATTCCGAAGGTAATCTTAATGGCGGTGGCGGGAAAGTGCATTAGGCAAGGATGTAGTGCCTACTTGGCTTATGTGAAAGATGTGGAAACACCAACACCACAACTGTCTGATGTCCCGGTTATGTGTGACTTTCTAGACGTGTTCCCAGAAGGCTTACTACGAGTGCCACCTAACCGTGAGATCGAGTTTATGATTGATTTGATACAAGGTGCCCAACCTGTTGCAAAGACACCGTATCGGTTGGCTCCGACTGAGATGAAAGAGTTGATAGAGCAGTTGCAAGAGCTGCTTGATAAGGGGTTTATAAGATCGAGTATCTCCCCTTGGGGTGCTCCGGTCCTATTCGTGAAGAAGAAAGACGGTTGTATAAGGATGTGTATAGACTATCGTGAGCTGAATAAGTTGACGATAAAGAAACGCTACCCTTTACCAATATTTGATGACTTGTTTGATCAGTTTGAAGGTGCTAGTTGGTTTTCAAGAATAGACTTTCGATCCGATTACCATGAGTTGAAAGTAAAGGAGCAGGATATACCTAAAACAACTTTTCGCAAATGTTATGGTGGTTACGAGTTTCTTGTCATGTCTTTTTGGTTTAACCAATGCGCTAGTTGCTTTTATGGATCTGACGAATCGAGTGTGTCGGTCGATGTTGGATAAATCAGTCATTGTGTTTATTGATGATATCCTGATTTATTTGAAGAGCGAGATAGAGCATGCCGGTCACATTCGGGAAGTTTTGGAGACATTGAGAAAGGAGAAGTTGTACGCAAAGTTCTCCAAGTGTGCGTTCTGGTTGCGCGAGGTCCAGTTCTTGGGTCATGTGGTGAGTCCCGACAGGATTATGGTGGACCCGACAAACGTGGTGGCGGTGATGCAATGGAAGTCTCCAAAGATGCCATCCGAGATTCGTAGTTTCTTAGGTTTGGCAGGCTACTACAGAAGATTCCTCCAAGACTTTTCTAAGATCGCTTCTCCACTAACTAAGTTGACTCGGAAAGATGTGAAGTTTGTATAGGGTCAAGTTCAAGAGAAGGCGTTCGAGGAATTAAAGGCAAGATTGACTCAAGCTCCTGTTCTTTCATTACCCGATGGAAGTGAAGATCTGGTGGTCTATTTTGATGCTTCCTACTCGGGGTTGGGGTGTGTGTTAATGCAGAGAGGGAAGGTTATAGCCTATGCATCCCGACAGTTGAAGGTTCATGAGGTCAATTATCTTACTCATGACTTGGAGCTAGCAGTCATGGTCTTTGCGTTAAAGATTTGGAGGCACTACCTTTATGTGACAAAGTGCACCATATTCACTGACCACAAGGGCCTGAAGTATTTCTTTGAGCAGAAAGACCAGAACATGAGACAAAGACGATGGTTGGAGCTCATAAATGACTATGATTGCGAGATTCATTACCATCTGGGCAAAGCCAACGTGGTGGCGAATGCCTTTAGTAGAAAAGAAAAGGCTTGAGCCGATTCGGGTAAAAGCTTACTAGATGATTATGACCTCTGATGTGATGAAGCAAGTTAAAGAGTTTTAAGAGGAGTCACTGAAGAGGATCACCTCAACTCTGAAAGAATGAGAGGTCTGGTTGCGGGATTGGGTGAGAACACGCTTGGTGTTAGAAGTCGATTCGGGAGGATATGGATTCCTCGTTTTGGGGATCTACGGGTGAAGATTTTGGATGAAGCTCATAAGACTCGATACTCTATTCATCCTAATGCCACAAAGATGTATCAAGACATGAAGAAAGATCATTGGTGGTCGGGTATAAAACGTGACATGGTGAAGTATGTGAGTAAATGCCTTACTTGTCTACAGGTGAGGGCCGAGCATTAGAAGTCGTATGGGAAGATCCAACCTTTGGATATACCGGAATGGAAGTGGGAGCACATCATCATGGATTGCATTACGAAGCTGCCGCATACCCCGAAAGGGTATGATGCCATATGGGTGATAGTTGACCATCTGACAAAGAGTGCTTACTTTCTACCGATTCACAAGACATATTCATCTGAGAGGTTGGCTGATCTTTTCATTAAGGAGATTGTAGCTCGTCATGGTGTGACGATGTCTATTGTGTCTGATCGTGACACCCGGTTACATCTAAATTTTGGAAGAAATTCCACGATGCTATGGGGACGAGGTTACACATCAGCACGGCTTTTCATCCCCAGACTGATGGTCAGTCAGAGAGGACCATTTAGACATTAGAAGACATGCTTCGGGCATGTGTTATTGATTTTGGAGGAAGTTGGGATGACCACTTACTGTTAGCTGAGTTCTCATATAACAACAGTTGTCATGCCAGTATTGGTATGCCACCTTATGAGATGTTATATGGTAGGAGATGCAGGACAACTGTGTGTTGGGGTGATATTGGTCAGAAAGAATTAGGGAGCGTTGGGGTAATTGAGGCTACGACTGAGAAGCTTGAAAGGATCAAAGCCTTCATGAAGGCAGCCAAAGATAGACAGAAGTCGTATGCTGATTGAGTTTAAGGTGGGTGACTGGGTTATGTTGAAGGTCTCACCTTGGAAGGGTATCATTCGTTTCACGAAGTGGGGCAAGTTGAGCCCAAGGTATATATGGCCTTTCCGAATCGTTGCTCGAGTAGGAGAAGTGGCCTATAATCTGGAATTACCTAATGAGTTAAGTGGAATTCACCCGACATTCCATGTATCTCATCTGAGCAAGTGTATAGCGAATGAAGAGATTATTGTTCCACTGGGGGATATCGAAGTGGATGAACGGCTGAATGATGTGGAGCAACCAGTGACAATCATCGATCGAAAAGAAAAGAGGCTGAGGAATAAAATGGTTCCCCTTGTGTGTGTACAGTGGAAGCACATGAAGGGATCCGAGTGTACGTGAGAGACTAAAGAAGAGATGAGACAGCAATACCCACATCTGTTCAAGGAATAACAGGTTTCAGGGATGAAACCTATATAAGGGGGGTGGACTTGTAACACCCGGTTATTTATAAAGACACAGAAAGAAAGAATAAAGCAAAGAAAAAGACAGAAAAGGAATTAAAACCCAAGTCTAGGGGTTAAAAGTGTCAAAAAGGACAAAAATTTTAAAATTTGGTGATAAAGGTAGTATGGCCGCCTAAATGGTCACACCACACCTTTTCATTCGGATCTTGGTAGAGAGAGAGATACAAGGAGTAGAGAACTCTTGGTTTTGAAGAGAAACAAGAAGAAAAGTGTGAATTCAAGGTAAGAATTCATGTTTTTATGGTGTTCTTAACCGGTTATGTCCTCAGGTTTATGCTTATGTGTGTTTGCATGTGTTCGGGTATGTTTTTAGTGGGTTTCTAGGCGGTTGAACTCAATTGCAAATGAGTTTAGAAGAAGCCATACTCAAGAGCTGCTAAGGTGAGTTCTAGAACCCCTCTTTTACTAGTTTTTAACTGATTTTGGGGCTGGAAATACATGACTGTATGTTTTCATTAAACTAGGTTTCAGACCCGAATGTTTGATTGTGTGTATGTTGAATTTATGATGTGATATGTGGTTATGTTCATACTTGATGATGTATGATGGTGTTTCTAAGGCTTAGATGGTAAGACTTAAGCTTAGAATATGATAGATGGTGGTGGGAACTGAGATTTGATGTTTAGAGCTCGTATGTTTAAGTTTTAGCTTCGACCTAAGTATGCAGAAGAAATGTGGATGAATATAGAAAGTCAATGCGGATGAACATATAAAGTCGATGCGGATGAGTATCAACTACCAAGGAAAGTCAATGCGGATGAACATAGAAAGTCAATGCGGATGAACATAGGAAGTCAATGCGGATGAACAGTCAATGCGGATGACAGTCAATGCGGATGAACAGTCAATGCGGATGAACAGTCAATGCGGATGGACATTTTCCACTAAGTAAGAGAAATGCGAATGAGTAGTGGGAAATGCAGATGAGTAGTGGGAAATGCGGATGAAGCAAAAGAAATGCGGATGAAGCAAAAGAAATGTGGATGAAGAAAAGAGAATGTAGATGTTCTATAGCAAATGCGGATGAGCTATATCAAATACGGATGAACTGTAACAAATGCGGATGAACAAAACGCAATTGCGGATGAACAGTTAGAATAGTTTGACTTTCGGAGGAAAAGTGAGATTTAGGATTTGACTTGGAATGTTCCTGGGGGCTCATGTAAGCTGACTTTTGAGGTCATAGAGATCATGATGAGCATGTTTTGATGTATGTTCGATGCTTATGCATGATGGTATGCATGATGTATGTTATGTTGCATGATGCCCTGTATGATGATGTTGACTGTGTATGATGATGCTACTTATTATGTATGTATATTTTCCTGTGGCTTTACGTTGAATGTTAATGAATGAAATGAAAAGTATTATGTAACGTAAAGTAGAAGATAATGAAAAGAGGAACGAAATGAAGAATGCATGCATTAATGAATGAACGAATGTAAGAAAGTCTTGCAAGCAAATGTATGGAGGTTCACACTCAATGCGGAGTGTTAGTTCAACCGTGTGCGGGTTAGCTACCCCATGAGGATGCACACTGGGGTTTAATCTGTGTGATTAAGAAAATGTATGGAGGTTCACACCCAATAAGGGGTTGTCAGCTCAACTATGTGCGGGTTATATACCCATGAGGATGCACACAAGGGTTAATCTTTCTGATTGACCAGATGTATAGGGTCCTTGTCACTTAACCCTAGATGAAATGCTTGGTGCTCTAGAGGGGGGTTAAGCATATGATAGAACCTAGATGAAAATGAAAGATAATAAAAGTATGAAATGAACGAATGATGAAGATAATATTGATATTATCTATGCGTACGTATGATGTGTGATCACATGCAAAAGTAAAGATTGGTTTTAATGAATTTAAAGTATGTTTTATTCTAAAACTAGAACTCACTCAGCAACGCAGACGTTTTATGCATATTCCAGTTGGCAGGTGAGCATTGCTTAGGATGGTGCGGGGCAGCTACTTGGCATTTTGGATGTCATTCTTTTGTTAATGTTTTTTCATTGTAATGCGAACAAATGAAAATGTGTAACGGATGTTTGTATTAATTTGCAAAAGCATTCTTAGTGAAATGAAAAGTAATTTTGACGTTCCGCTATGATATTTTATGAAATATAAATGTAATTACATGTTTTATGAGAAATGATTGGCTAGCTATAAGCGTCCCGGTGACGGGGCCTTACACAATGATTGTTATAATCGGATTTGAATATATTGGTTCACGAGTGTATTCGGAAGCATTGAAAATCTAAACTCTATGGCATTGGACGTTCTTACGAAAAACTAAAGAGTATCCATGCGAGAAATAATGTTATTTAGTGTTTTGGTATAAATAATTCATTTCTGTAAGGCCCCATTACCGAGACGCTCACAGCTAGTCAATCATTGCACATAAAACATATAATTACATTTAACTTTCATAGAACATCATAGCGAAACATTAAAATAACTTTTCATTTCATTATAAATGCTTTTGGAAGTTTAAACAATCATTCATTTCGAAACAACATTCGTTCGAATTACAATGCAAAAACATTATACAAAATAATGTCATCCAAAAAAGCCAAGTAGCCGCCCCGTGCCATCCTTAGCAACCTCACCTGCCAACTGGAAAATGCATAAAAAGTCAGCGTTGCTGAGGGAGTTCTAGTTTAAGTAAAACATACTTTACTTTCATTAAAACTGTTCTTTACTTTTACATATGATCACACATCATACGTACACATAGATAATATCATTATTATCTTCAAATTCATTCATTCATTAACTTCCATTTATTCATGCTTTCTTACTTTCATTCATACGTTCATCATTACTTCTTTTCATTCCATAAAAAAACATGAACTTTACTCTACCGTCATGCATAAAGCTGGTACTGGGCCGGGGTCTATCATAGACCCCCCATCATGGTGCACACCAGCCTGGCCACAGTACCTAGGGTAAATTCAAGTGTACCATTGTCATGTGCTATACCCGCCATCATGCATAAAGCAGATACTGGGTCGAGGTCTATCATAGACCCCCCGTCATGGCACACAGCAGCCTGGCCACAATATCTAGGGTAAGCGACAAAGGTTCTATACAAATGGTCAGTCATAAAGACGGACCCCGGTGTACATCCTTCTAGGGTAGCTAACCCACACAACGTTGAACTAACACACTTCATTAGGCGTGTTTCCACATACAAGGCTTGCAAGACTTACTTTACTTTTCTTTGTTCATTAATGCATGCATTCTTTCATCATGTTCCGCTTTTCGTTATCTTCCACTTTACGTTACATAATACTTTTCATTTCATTCATTAACTTTCAACGTAAAGCCATGGGAAACTAATCATACATAATAAGGAACATCAACATTCATAGTCGATGTCATCAAGGGCATAATACATACATAACATACATCATACATACCATCATGTATAAGCATCAATCATACATCATCATCATCATACAATGCCCATCACGTTATCTACAACCTCAAAAGTCAGCTTACATGAACCCCCGGGAACCTCCCAAAGTCAAAGCCTACATTTCACCTTTTTCCCCAAAAAGTCAGAAAATATTCTAAGTGTTCATCCGTATTTTCCTTCTGTTCATCTGCATTTCTTTTTGTTTATCCGCATTTGTCCATCAAAATTTACTTTTGTTCATCCGCATTTACTTTTGTTCATCCGCATTTGTTCAGTCGCATGAACTTACTCATCCATATTTGTTCAGTCGCATGAACTTACTCATCCATATTTGTTCATCCGCATTAACTTTGTTCATCCGCATTTGTTCACTCGCATGAACTTACTCATCTGCATTTGTTCATCCACATTAACTTTGTTCATCTGCATTTGTTCAGTCGCATGAACTTAATCATCCGCAGTAACTTTGTTCATCCGCATTTGTTCATTCGCATGTACTTACTCATCTGTATTTATCAATGCTTATCCGCATTTGTTCATTCGCATGACTTACTCATCCACATTTGAATTTCTCATATGCATTGACTTACTCATCCACATTGACTTTCTCATCCGCATTTGTCAACACTTCAGCAGTTTTTCTAAATATAGGCATATGAACTACTGTTTGGGCGCATGAGCAACCTAGGGCACACTTATCATCATAATTTGGTCCCCAAACACCATAATGCGGTCCCCAAACACCGTCAGGATTCACCACATGACCCAAGAATTGAACCTGGCGCAACTAGAATGCACATTTGGAGAATTCAGCAAATAACTTCTCCCTTCTCAACGTCTCCATCACCACTCGAATGTGACCGGCATGCTCCTCTTTACTCTTGGAATAAATCAGGATATCATCGATAAACACAATCACTGATTTATCCAACATCGGCCGACACACTCGATTCATCAAGTCCATAAAAGCAGTTAGCGCATTGGTCAAACCAAATGACATAACGAGGAACTCGTAGTGACCATAACACATGCAAAAATCTGTTTTAGGAACATCCTGCTCTTTTACCTTTAACTGATGTTAGCCTGATCGAAGATCTATCCTTGAGAACCAATTGGCATCTTGAAGCTGGTCAAACAAATCATCAATTCTTCGTAACAGGTCTCGGTTCTTTATTGTCAACTTATTCAGCTCACAGTACTTCATACACATCCTCATGGTACCGTCTTTCTTCTTCACAAATAAGACCGGAGCACCCCAAGGAGAGATACTTGGCCTAATAAACCCCTTATTGAGCAGCTCTTGCAATTGCCCCATCAATTCTTTCATCTTAGTCGGAGCCAATCGATACGGTGCCCTGGTAACAGGTTGGGCACCCGGTATCAGATCAATCTAAAACTCGATCTCTCGGTCAGGTGGCACTCCTGGTAAATCATCAGGAAACCCATCTGGAAAGTCACACACAACAGGGACATCGAGTATTTGTGGTGTTGGTGTATCCACGTCCTCTACATAAGCCAAGTAGGCACTACATCCACGCCCCATGCACTTTCCCACCACCGCCATCGAAATCGCTTTCGGAATCATCATGACTCGATGACCATAAACAGTTACTGAACTCCCGTTAGGCGCTGTCAAATGAATTATCTTCTTGCAACACACAATGTTCGCCTCATAGTCCACTAACCAATCCATCTGCTGGACTACATCAAACCCATCTAAGGTCATCACGAATGGTCTAACAGGAAACTTGTGACCTTCTAATTCCACATCACATCCTTCTATCATCTCAAATAATCTTGGTAGACTTACCTATGGCAGTTTCTATATCAAAGGGTGCATCTATATTCTTACTACGAGTAGACAATTTAGCACAGAAAGCAGCAGAAATGAAATTTTACTAGCACTAGAATTGAATAATACAGAGGCTAAAGTTTGGTTTACTAGAACGTACCTGACACAACATCAGGGTCCGTCATAACCTCCTCCTGCATCTTCGTAAAATGCTCTGGCGCTCACCCTCGGTCCTTCACCTCCAGTCTTCTTCACCCCAGAACCTTCAGCCCTCGGCTTCTTACAGTCTCTACTAATATGACCCTCTCCACCATAGTTAAAACATCAGACCATACGACAGTCATTTGCTATATGCCCCGTTTTCCCACATTTGAAGCATAAGTTTGATCCCAACCTACATTCACCGATATGCTCTCTTCCACATCTACCACACTTCTTCGACCCCGCACTAGATGTGACCACATGGCGGTCGTCTACCCGTGCCTTCTTGTTACTCGTCGGGGCACCACCCCGACCAAATCTTTTTCCATTCCAATTCTGGTTACCACCGCCTTTCTTGCTGCCTTCAGTCACCACCATAGTTCTCTCATCATACAAGCTCCCTGCCAAATAAACTACCGACCTAAACATGCTCGGTCGGGCGGTGATCATGTGCCTGCGGATGTCCGCTGGCAAGCCCTGAATATACCTCTTGATCTTTCACGACAGAGGCGTCACCTCATCCGACACCAACCATCCCATTTCGTTGAATTTGGTGGTGTATTGTTGATGTGTCATTGTTCCCGCCTCCAACTGCAAGAATTCCCTTTCCACCTTGTCCGTTTCCTTGTGAGGACAGAACTCCTCAATCACCAACTTTTTCAGCTCAGACCACCTTATTCTCCCAGTTGCCCCGACTACCCTCGTCTTGGACTATATTGTCCCACAAACACAGAGCCGAGTCCACAAACGAGTGGGCAGCAAGTTTCACCTTCTGGTCTTCTCGGCACTTGCTGATATTCAGAACAGCTTCCATTTCCCTCACCCATCAGTGAGCAGCAACAGAGTGCCATTACCATCAAAAGTAGGAGGCTTACAACTTTGGAATGCCCCATAGTTACAGCCTTGTGCCGCCTCCGGTGTGGGCTCTTATTCTTCCTCATCTTCTTCGTCATCAGGTAGAACCGTCTCAGTCTCGGCCTGTCTTCTTTTGCCCGTAGGTCTACTTCTTTCCTTCCTCTCCCCATCCGGTACAACTTTAATCATTTCAGTCACTACAGACGGTAAGATCATCTGCAAGACTTGATGCACTTCTTCGACCATAGCCTTCTTTACCCAGGCCCTTAAGTTAGCACTCTTATCACCACCCGCTGGATGAGGGTCTCTGGTTCTTCATGAACCGCCTTTTCGGCTCTAGGCCTTACTCTCGTAGTCCGTGGTTCAGCACCACGACCTCCACCACGTGAAGCTTTAGATGACCTACCACCGATCATCCTCTAACACACACACTGAAAGATTCAAACACCAACACGGTCATTCAAAGGAACAACTTAGTTTATGTCAAGTATAGTAAGTCCCTAATTACAGTGGCCAGTTGTGATTAGCCATTACTTTACTCTTCATACCCCAAGCATTACATATCCTGACTACATCAGTATCAAAATCCACCGATAACACATAAACCACATAACATGCGCACGTAATACTGGGTAAGATCAAGAAAATACCTGATGGCACGTAGCTACTCGGACTGGCACCCTTCCCTTTCCGTCCCATTTTCAGTTTAAGTTTATTTTGAAAATTTACCCGTTTCACTTAAAATTTGGCTCTGATACCAACTTGTAAGGCCCCGTTCCCGGGACGCTCACAGGTGGTCAATCATTGCACATAAAACATAAAATTACATTTAACTTTCATAAAACATCATAGCGGAACATTAAAATAACTTTTCGTTTCATTATAAATGCTTTTGCAAGTTAATACAATCATTCATTTTGAAACTTCGTTCGTTCGCATTACAATGAAAAAACATTATACAAAAGAATGCCATCCAAAAGAGCCAAGTAGCCGCCCTATGCCATCCTCAGCAACCTCACCTGCCAACTGGAAAATGCATAAAAAGTCAGTGTTGCTGAGTGAGTTCTACTTTAAAGTAAAACATACTTTACTTTCATTAAAATGTTCTTTACTTTTACATGTGATCACACATCATACGTACACATAGATAATATCATTATTATCTTCATCATTCATTCGTTCATTAACTTCCATTCATTCATGATTTCTTACTTTCATTCATACTTTCACCATTACTTCTTTTCATTCCATCAAAAACCATGAACTTTACCCTACCGTCATGCATAAAGCTGGTACTGGGCCGGGGTCTATCATAGACCCCCCGTCATTGCGGAAAGCAGCCTGACCACAGTACATTGGGTAAATTCAGGTGTACCATTGTCATGTGCTATACCCGTCGTCATGCATAAGGCTGATACCGAGATGAGGTCTATCATAGACCCCCCGTCATGGCGCACAGCAGCCTGGCCACAGTATCTAGGGTAAGCGACAAAGGTTCTATACAAATGGTCGGTCATAAAGATGGACCCCGTGTGCATCCTTTTGGGGTAGCTAACCCACACACCGTTGAACTAACACCCTTCATTAGGCATGTTTCCACATACAAGGCTTGTACGACTTACTTTACTTTCCTTTGTTCATTAATGCATGCATTCTTTCATCATGTTCCTCTTTTCATTATCTTCCACTTTACGTTACATAATACTTTTCATTTCATTCATTAAC
Organism: Flaveria trinervia; assembly: GCA_025506515.1. NCBI lineage: Eukaryota > Viridiplantae > Streptophyta > Magnoliopsida > Asterales > Asteraceae > Flaveria > Flaveria trinervia. The sequence continues at coordinate 74,493 of JACCIX010001230.1, read as the reverse complement.
ATTCAACGTAAAGCCATGGGAAAGTAATCATACATAATAAGGAACATCAACATTCATAGTTAGCATCATCATACAGGGCATCATACATACATAACTTACATCATACATACCATCATGCATAAGCATCTATCATACATCATAACATCATCATACATGCCCATCACGTCATCTACGACCTCAAAAGTTAGCTTACATGAACCCCTGGAACCTCTCAAGTCAAAGCCTATATTTCACCTTTTTCCCCAAAAAGTCAAAAATATTCTAAGTGTTCATCTGCATTTCCCTTCTGTTCATGTGCATTTCTTTTTGTTCATCCATATTTGTCCATCCACATTTCCTTTTGTTCATCCGCATTAACTTTGTTCATCCGCATTTGTTCAATCGCACAAACTTCTTCATCCGCATTACTTTGTTCATCCGCATTTGTTCAGTCACATGAACTTACTCATCCGCATTAACTTTGTTCATTCGTATTTTTTTAGTCACATGAACTTACTCATCCGCATTTGTTCATCCGCATTTGTTCATCCGCATTTGTTCATCCGCATTAACTTTGTTCATCCGCATTTGTTCAGTCGCATGAACTTACTCATCCGCATTTGTTCATCCGTGTTAACTTTGTTCATCCGCATTTGTTCAGTCGCATGAACTTACTCATCCGCATTTGTTCATCCGCGTTAACTTTGTTCATCCGCATTTGTCCAGTCCTATTAACTTACTCATCCGCATTTGTCAATGCTCATCCGTATTTGTTCATTCGCATGACTTACTCATCCGTATTTGACTTTCTCACCGCCTTGACTTTCTCATCCGCATTGACTTTCTTATCCACATTGACTTTCTCATCCGCATTGACATTCTCATCTGCATTAACTTTCTCATCCGCATGACTTTCTCATCCACATTTGTCAAACAGTTAAGTAGTTTTTTCTAAACTTAGGTGTATGAACTACTGTTTGGGCGCATGAGCAGCCTTGGGCACACTTATCATCATCATTCGGTCCCCAAACACCATCTATCATGTTCTAAACTTAAATCATACATTCTAAGACTTAGAAACACTACCATAACATCATAAGACAGGAACATAGTCCAAAATCACACCATACCCGTAACATACACACATTCACACATATGGGTATAAAACCCAGTTTTATAAAAACATACATTCATGCATTTTCAGCCCCAAAATCAGTTAATACAAGTAAACAGAGGGGTTCTAGAACTCACCTTTGCAGCTCTTGAGTATGGCTTCTTCCAAAATCATTTGCAATTGAGTTCAACCGCCTAGAAACCCACTAAAAACATACAACCGAACATACACAACACACATAAGCATACAACCGAGGCAAGGCCAGTTAAGAACACTTATAAACCACGAATTCCTTACCTTGAATTTGACTTTTCAGCTCTTGTTCTTCAAGAAATCCAAATCTGCACTCTCTTTCTCTAAAAATCTGAGGATTTGGGGGTTGTAAGAAGAGTGGGGGCCATGCCCACTTTACACCCACTTTCAAACCTTTTTGTCCTTTTGTCACTTTTTACTCCTCAACTTGGGTAAAATGTTTTCTTTCCTTTTCTTCACTTTGTTCTTTCTTTACTAACTTAAAAAACTAACCAGGTGTGACAATTTCCCATGTAACTACTTAAGCTTTCATGAATACTTTGATGCACCAATTTGTAGTCACATAATTTTTATTAGAACATAAGAAAATCTTAATTACTTAGACCTGTTACCTTGATTTGACTTGCTTTTACATCGTTCATGCATTGTGTCTTTGTTTGACGTCTCATTACTTTTATTTTGGGCGTGTAATTTGATTCTCGATTCCTATTCAGTGAAAAAGAGTACTTTCTTGCTTCTTTACACCTATTTTCGATGCCTCGATGGTCAATAAAACATTATTTTGTTACAATATTGTCATTTTGATTGATTCGGTGGAATTTTTAGGCAAGAGTGTGAGAACTTAGTTGTGCAGTCCTCTTGAAGTGTTTTGGGCAGAAGTGGATTGATTTCAAGGCTCGTACGTGTGGTTTCGTGTTCGCTTTTGGTTTCAATTGATTCAAAACATACTATGTTCTATTTGTGAATGTTTAGTGTGATTCCAATGGTTGTTATAATCAGATTTGATTATATTGGTTCACAAGTGTGTTTAGAAGCCTTGAGAATCTAATCTCTATAGCATTGGATGTTGTTATGAAAAGCAAAGAAGTATCCATGCGAGAACTATTGTTCTTTAGTGTTTTGTTTACATGGCCGTGTTGCCTTGATTTGACTTCTTTTTCATCGTTCATGGATTGCGTCTATGTTTGACGTCTCATTACTTTCATTCCTCGCGTGTAATTTAATTCTCGATTCTTATTCAGTGAAAACGAGTACTTCTTGCTTCTTTACACCTGGTTTCGTTGCCTCGATAGTCAATAAAATATTCTGTTTATCCAATATTGTCGTTTTGATTGATTGAATGGATTTTTAAGCCATGAGTGTGTGAAGTTGGTTGTGGAGTGTTCTCAAAGGTGTTTTGGGCAGAATTGGATTGATTTCAAGGCTCGTACGTGTGGTTTCGTGTTCACTTTTGGTTTCAATTGATACAAAACATACTATGTTCCATTTGTGAATAATTAGTGTGATTCCAATGATTGTTATAATCAGATTTGATTATATTGGTTCACGAGTGTGTTCGGAAGCATTAAGAATCTAAACTCTATAACATTGGATGTCGTTATGAAAAGCAAAAAAGTATCCATGCGAGTACTATTGTTCTCTGGTGTTTTGGTATAAATAGTTCCTTTTGCATGTAATTAGTTAAGCTTTTGTGAATACTTTGATTCACCAATTCATAGTTACATAATTTTGATTAGAAAACAAGTAAATTTTATTTACTTGGTTATGTTACCTTGACTTGACTTCTTTTTATAATTCACGCATTGCGTCTTTGTTTGACATCTCATTACTTTCATTCCGCTTGTGTAATTTGATTCTCGATTCTTATTCAGTGACAACAAGTACTTTCTTGCTTGTTACACTTGGTTTCCTTGCCTCAATGGTCACTAAAAATTCTATTGATCCAATATTGTCATTTTGATTAATTCGGTGGATTTTTTATGGCAAGAGTGTGTAAAGTTGGTTGTGGAGGAAAGGCTATAACGATATGGGGTGACCTAGGGTTTTCGGCTAATTCTTGATCGATTTTAGCTTGTTTCTTGCTTTCTTGATTAGTTTTTGACTCCTGTGTACGAGTCCTGTCATTTAGTAGCTTGTTCTCCACGAAATCTACTAGATACGAGCATTGTTAGCGGGAAAAGAGGCTGATTAGGAAGGGTTTCACATGTGATTTAGGGTTGCATGCGACTAGGGTTTTGTTTTCTATTTTGATTTCTTGGCCTCATTTAACATTCTTGAACCTGATTGCTTAATCGGTCTGTTATGGTCGCGGATATCTGTGATAGTTTAGCTGGATCTTTATGAATCTGATTAATCTTTTAAGGATCTGGTTTGTTATTGAGTTGGTTTGTGGGTTTAGCCGATTAGGGTTTTCAGGTTTGCTGATAATGGTGAATCTGGTGCCGCCTAAATCAAATTCAAATTCTTCCTTAGCATCCAAAGTTTTGAATATTGATGGATCAATAACCATGCCTAAGACAAGTAACTTGAAGAATTCTTCTATGGGTAGCAGGAGAAACAAGATAACCAATTCTAAAGGAGTATCTCCCAAAAACATTAATTTGAAGGTAGATGAGGGTGTTGATATGTCAACTAAAGAAGGTCTTTTGAAGTCTCCTAACATGGTTAATGTTTGCATGCATCAAAATTCACATGTGGGTTCTCTAAACAACCATGTGCAGAACATTGCTGAAGTGGAAGTTACGACTGCTATGGATCCTAAAGTTGTTCAATCTTCCAAAGATGGACGGGTTAATATGGAGAGTAAGGGCTCTTACGCCTCGGTTGCGAAGATTGATTCTCATGAGAAGAGGGTGGGTGTTCCTAAAGCTGTTAATTTCCGGTTCATTAAAAGCAATGAGAAGAGGATGGGTGTTCTAAAGTTGAATACTATGTGAAGACACACTGGAGGTGGTATGGGCTGCAGAAACTTATGATGAACTTGAATGGCTATTTCTTTTTTAAATTTGGTGATCAGAAAGGATTGAAGGAGGTCTTAGATAAGGGTCCATGGATTGTCTGGTCACAACCGATATTTCATAATATCTGGACACCAACAACTATTTTAAAGAAGTAGGAGGTTACAATGGTCTTGGTTTGGGTAAAAATTCATGATGTTCCAATTGCGGCTTACACTAAAGATGGTCTTAGTTTAATTGCATAATCTCTTGGTCAACCGAAGGATCTTGATGCATACACAACAAAGATGTGTACTGAAGCGTGGGGAAGGAGTAGTTATGCTCGTGCGTTGATTAAAATCTTAGCTGATCGTGAGATAAAAGAGACTATCACAATGGATATTCCAAAATTGGAAGAGGACGGTTTGTTAAAGCTAGTATGGATGTGGAGTACGAATGGTTACCATCCACAGGTGTTTGGTCATAATTCTGCTGATTGTCCTAAGCAAATTAAAGCAATCACAAAGCCCAAGCTGGTAGATAACAAGGAAGTGGATGCTGATGGATTCGTGGAAGTGAGGAACAAAAACAAAAAACCGATTCCCAAGCAGACTTTTGTCTACCGTCCCAAGTTACAATCATCTTCCCAACCGAAACCCAATGTGAAGCAAGAAGATATGCCTTCAACAAGTAATTCTTTTGATGCCTTAGATCATGATAATTCTACATGGAATACAACATCAGGTCCGGAAAGGGAGGAAGATGAAGTTTTGGATGATTCAACTAACATAGCGACTTTTGTTACGGACGGGTTACACAAACAAGATACTAAAAAAGGGGCAAGCACTCCTTCTGGATTGGTTATCAATAGTTAGTCTAGCATGTTGGAACATAAGAGGATTGAACCATCCTCTAAAATAGAAAGAGGTTTGACAGGTGGTACAAGATAATAAACTAAGTTTCTACGCTATCCTAGAGTCGCATGTAGATATTTCTCGGTTGATTTCTGTTTGCAAGAAAGTTTTTAAACAATGGGACTGGTCATCTAATGGGCATGTATGTACTAAGGGTACGGGAATCATTCTTGGGTGGGACCCAGCTGTGTTGGATGTGATGGTCATTGACCAATCAGATCAAGTGATGCATTTGCAAGTTTCATCGAAAGTTGACAAAAAGGTCTTCTTCTGTTCTATCATTTATGCTAATAATTACTATATTTCTAGACGTCATTTGTGGAACAGCTTGCGATACCATAAATGGCTTGTTAAGATAATCCATGGGTTCTTATGGGGGATTTTAATGCAACACTTAATCTAGATGATCACCTTATGGAACCGTCAAGGGTTGATATTAGTATGAGGGAGTTTAGGGAATGTGTGGAGGAGATTGAAGTTGCTGATGTGAATGCTTCTGGTTGTCATTTTATGTGGAACCGGAAGCGAAGACTGGTGTGGGCATTTCTAAAAAGCTTGATTGGGTTATGTGCAATGACCCGTACTTAGATAAATTTAGTATGGTAAGTGCTATATTCCAATCTTATCGCTTATCTGATCATTGTCCTTGTGTTCTGAAGATTCCTTCTTTGAACCGTAATAGGTCAAGGCCTTTCAAGTTAGCGAATTTCCTGCTATATAAACCTGAATGTGCTAGGATTGTGGAAGATGCTTGGACCAAAAGTGTGGCAGGTGTTCCTCAATTTCAAGTTACTAAGAAATTGAAAGCCCTCAAAACACCTCTTAGGTCTCTTTTGTTTAAATAAGGTAACTTGCAACAAGGTGTCTAAATATAGAGTAGAATTGGATGAGGTGCAGCTCCAAATTGATAAGGACCCGTATGATTCTCCTTTAAGAAGCCGTAAACAAGTTCTTCTAAAATCTTTTCATGACGTAGCCTTAGATGAAGAAAGATTTCTTAAGTGAAAATCTAAAGTGCAATGGCTTTCTGAAGGTGACTCAAATACCCGCTATTTTCATTCTATTCTTAAAACTAAGCACAATCGGAGTAGAGTGGACACTATTCGGGATGTTAATGGAGTTATGTACGAAGGTGGGGATGTGGAGAAAGTTTTTGTCACATTTATGAGGATTTTTTGGGCCGTGAGGGTGATACTACATTATCACCACCTCATGATTTATTTGTCTATAAAGTTAACTCATCTCAGGCGGTTTAAATGACTAGAAGTGTGCCTTCAGAGGAGGTTAAACAAGCTATGTTTTCTATTGGTGACAATAAGGCACCAGGTCCGGATTGTTTTAGCTCTACTTTATTCAAGAAGTTCTGGACAATTGTTGGAGGGGTTAGGACCGTTTAGATACGGAGTACTAACTAATTATGTGTATACCAAACCAAATAGTGTGGAATCCTATTTGATGGCGATCCAATTAGTGAGAATGCAAGTATAATCGATCTAAGAATGAATCAAAATGTAAGAATGATTGTAAGATGATTTACTGCGATCTATGAACTTGGAACAAGTTTTCCTAGGTCTCAGGACGGCTAGTGTACGATTGTGTGCGTAGGTATTCGAATTGTTACATTTTTCCACGAATTAAGTGGTATTTATAGGTTAGGGTTTTCCATTCGTGTGATTGAACCATTTGCATGGTTCAGTCATGTGACTGAAGCATGCGGTTGATCCATTCGCACGATTGAAGATCCAGTCATGCGACTGAGTCAATCTCATGTTATAGTCGTGCGACTGAGTCAATCTCATGTTACAGTCGTGCGACTGATCCAGTCTCCTGGTTCAATCGTGCCACTGGTTCATTAGCATGAAGTATTCATGTGTATGGTCCATTCGCATGAGAACTTCACACGATTAAGTTTAAACACGTTTCTCAATCATTATTGACTAAGAATTATGTAAACAACCACAAACCTATATAGTTAGTTCAATATGCATTATCACACAATAATCAATGAAATATTAAACATTATAAACATCAACCACACATTTCATTCCATTCATACCTATTCAATTACATATACGTAAGACATGAAAGACATTTTACATTTGAGCTCCTAAACTAGGTACACATGTATCTACAAACTCCCCATTGGACCTAGTTTACTCTATTTTCTAACATTCTTCATCGGCTCTTCAAACTTCTTGTACTTCTCCTCTCTTGTAGCTCCAGCATGTATCTTAAATGCGAAACAGAGCCTTATAACATTTTGGAACTGGAGGGCTTGTACAATGTCTTGTGAATCATAAAACAGTGGCCACTTGTACAATGTGTATACATTATCAGCCGACAAGTTAGTTAGCCACATTGGGTCAAATACCCGAATAGTATCCATTTGGCCCTCTTTTTGCAAGACTATAACAGCTTCACATGTTCTCCAATCATAGTACCACCACTTAAAGTGTGGAGTGAAGTCCTGTGGCATTTCCCTTAGAGGGATTCTTGACATTATGCGCGGAGGACTCCACTTCAACATTATCTTTGGCTTTCAGTAATGGCATCAACTTTAGACCATCTGATGTACCTCGTTGGTTATTGAGGTTTGAAGTTGACCCACCTGGTGTGGTACTCTTTCTGCAATGCAGCCTCAAACCAGCTTGACATTTGCTTTGGGTTAGCATATAGCAACTTCAGTTTGGCCAGCTGGTTGAGCTCAAAACCGGGGAGAGTCTTCAGATCATGTGGGAATTTGAAGTACTCTATTCCCTTCTCCCTCTTGACAACATAGACATTTAGATCCTCACAATATGCCCAAGCTATAATCTTTCCTGACACCTTTAGATGCTTCTTCACTTTGTAGAGCTTGGTGTAAGCACTCAGCTTTGGAGCAGCGTGTTGGGCTCGGATCTCTGCAAAACAAGCCGCCCATTTAGCCTTTTTGATGTTGACATTGGCGTTTGAGGCTTGGGCTTGATCCTTATTCTTCTCTGACTCTTGCTCCATCTGATCTAGTTTTTCAAACGTATCACTGACAAGAGTGTCACCCAGATTAGGGACTACATTTCCCTCTTTGTCAGCATACTCTGGATAATGCTGGGCTGTGACGTCTTCAATCTCTATTTCGTCCACATCATTAAGCTCGTCGTCACTAGCCACATCAACAGTAGGGGCATCCTTGACAATTTCATCCGGGTTTAGCCGAAACATCTTTGCAAGTTGCTGATCAGCAAGGTCATGAATTATTTCTCCTTCTTCAGGAGTATAACTCATAGACCTCCTAACACTTCCTTGCAAATCAAGTATCATAGTGAATCGAGACTTGATTTACTGTAAGGGAACAACATCATACTGGTTTTGCTGAGATGGTTGATCTGCTTGATTTAAACATTCAACACATCAATCATTTGTCAATAATCAAGACAGTTAAATTGCAAATATATATATATAAACATTAAATACATAAGTTTAATACATGATTCAATTACACACGATTTAAAATTACATAAACATCTAAACATACTTTTATCTTGAATCATGGGCTCTTCTGCAGTCGGGGTCGAGGACGAGGCTCCTTGATTTTGTGACTTCTTTGAGCGTCTTTCTCTGCTTTGTGTGGCAGCCGATGCACCCGCATCATCTCCTTCCTCATCATCTCCTCCCTCTTCCTCTCCTGCTCCATCATCACCTCCTTCGTCTGTCTTATCGTCATCATTATCCTCATCATCCTCATCCTCATCCTTATCATCATCATCATCTCCCTCTCTGATCTTGAGAGGCTCATCTTTAGTGCCTTTGAGCCTGAGCATGATGGTCTTGTTTGCAGTCTCCAACTCCCAATCCTTTTAGCTAATTAGTTATTTAGCTCCTTGAGTTGGGCAATCTGCTGAGCCTGCTGAGATATTGCTGAGCTTGGGTAGCATTAAGCTCCGCAAGCTGATGTAGTTGTGCAGCCTCTCTTCATCATGCCAACAGCTTCAGCACCATTCTGTTGAGTGCTAACAGCTGTTCCTCTACCCCAAAAGGGGGCAGAGATGATCCTGCAGTGAATGATAGGTGGGATGATGGTCCGGCTTAGTGGCCGGTGGTGGTAGTGGTGGATATGGGTGGTGGTATGTGAGTGGGTGGAGTGGTAGTAGTGGTGAATATGGGTGGTGGTATGTGAGTGGGTGAAATGGTAGTAGTGGTGGTGGCTGAGGTAGTGGTAGGTGGAGGTGTGGTAGTAGTGGGTGTGGGTGAGGTAATGATGGTGGTGGTAGCTGTGGTGGCAGTAGGGGAAGAGGCAGTGATCAACGTGTACCTCCGTCTCTTGGGCTTCATCCCGCGGGGCTAAGCCATCCTCTTTTTCCTCGAACCCCTCGAAGAGGATGCTCCCCCTAGGATGCTGGGCCGAGCTGGGGTGTAGGTAGGATCAGTCATTGTCTCCCCAGACTCGCCGGGCGTCCACCAACCGCCTGAATCCCTCGTTCGGTGGCAACCACCTTGCTGCCCACTGTACGAGTCAACGGCTTCTCATCCTCCTCCTCTTCCTCCTGGAGATGACAGAAATCCTGATGGAAACCAGCTGTATCAGCTTCGCCATGAGTTGGTGGTGGAGGTGTAACATCTGTAGTGGTAGCCCTAGATGGAGTGGGGCCAGTGTCTCCACCATCACCACTGTCATCATCATCAGAAGCATCAGCAGGGAGCACAATATGCTTAGTGTCGGAGTCGTTGTCATCGTGGCGCCTCTTCCTTCGTGCCGGCGCCACGTAGTCTTACGGGCCAGATGCCAAACAACCTCCTGACAGGGGGTTTCACCCGCTTCCCCTAGTACACCTTCATCATGCCAAGGTGGTATCGTCCATCACCTTAAGCACCACGGCATCCTACTTCTCCTTTGGCAGCAAAGGGAGCTTTTGGTCAATAATCATCTGCATAAAGCGAGGGTACATGCAAAAGCACTCCTTGCCCTTCGCCTCGATGTTCTCCACCAGGTAGGTGAAGATCATCCTCGGGAAGCTGAACGGATGGTTCAGCACCAACGCCACAAAGGAATTGTGAATCTGATAAGATAGCTCATCGAAGCCTCCCTTCCTTGAGCCAATGCACTTGAGCACACATGGGCCAAGTACTTAAATTGGGGCACATGTTGCTCTTGTTGAGCACACCTGCATTGATATCCCCCGAGTACTTGGCCCGCACAAAACAGCCTCGTGTAGTAGCGGGTGAAGTCGTGTAGGACAGTCAGCATCATCCCCAAACTCCAAAACTGTCCTAAGATCATCCTCAGTGATCTCTACAGGCTGACAAAAAATGGAGCTCCTGATACAGTGGTGCTCTGAGGATCTGTCAACCATAGCGCTTTCCTAGAAAGCCTGCTGAACTTAACGGTACAGGGTGCATGGCATTGATATAGCACGGAAGATCCTCGATCTCCGTAAGAACGTGATAATTCCAGAGAAATCACTTGCGTGTCGTGAGGTCAGATCCAGATGAGCACAAAGGTTATGCTTTATGCTCATAGTTCAACGACTTGCCATCTGTTACACAATGTAAATAAACGTTAGTGAGTGTCAATGAGTAACACTTGATTCATTGGACTTGAAATATTATGTTCTGCCATGCGAATGAACTGTGCGACTGAAATCTAGTCGTGCGATTGAGCTCATACGTACGACTGAGCATGAGACTGAGACTAGTTGTATGCTATCCCATGCGTTTACACCAGTCATGCGACGAACCTCATACGCATTGTTCAGTCATGCGATTGAGCCATTCGCCCAGCTCAATCATGCGATTGAAGTTCATCAGGGTGTCCATTCGCATGATAGACTGTTTGTTCAATTCAATTTCAAATTTTGAGCAAAACTTAGTGTTAGATGTCATGGTTTGGGTCATTAGTCGCGCAAATGACCGACAGAACACCACATAACCTTTAATTGAACAATGTACTTAGTTTTATTAGTTTCTTAGGCACACCAAGTCTTGGTTCTATTTAGGGCTTAAATTCGATCATTAGGGCACAAATTGATGGACATTTGAGTGGATTACATCGCACATTACCTTTATAATCACTAGAAATTGTCAGTACACAACAATCAGTGGTTTATAATGGTCACAAGAAAATCGGGTAGCGTAACGGTATAGTCGTGCGATTTGGGGGCGATTTGGGAGTGATGAATGACTGCGACCGACTCCCCCTCCTTTTTATACTAGGGTTTCCTCCAGTCGTGTGACTGAACCCAGTCACATACTTGATTCGTGCGACTGACCTCAGTCGTGCGACTGGCACAGTAAGTCACCTTCAGTCGTGTGACTAGAAGTCAGTCGTGCGACTATGTCATTCGGTCACCTCCATTCATGCAATTGGTTCATTTTGTGAACCAATCATGTGAGTTTACTCATGCTGATGGTCCAATCGTACGTCTGGGCCGTGCGTGTGGTTTAGTCATGCAATTGGGCTCATACGTATGGTCCAATCATACGGCTGGTCCATACTCATGGTCCAGTCGTACGAATGGGCTCATACGTGTGGTCCAATCATACGGCTAGTCCATACTCATGGTCCAGTCATGCGAATGGGCTCAAACTTATGATTTTGACTTTATGACCATTTGACTCTTAACCTTTTAACTATTGATAAAACATTTCCAGCATTCAATCATCACAGACATGACCATTTTAACTTAGAGAACTTTTGATCACCTTAGATGTGATCCTTTTAACATTTGAAAACCCGTTTGGTCACCTCAGACGTGACCCTTTTTAGTGATTAGATTCCAGACAAAATTCCAATGCATAATTCGATGTTTAACAACTAAACTGGCAAAAATTAAACAAATGAAACAACTAGAACTAACGGACAAAACTAAAAAAAATTTGTAATTCTTATGTGAGGTGGAAATCCTAAGATAGATATCTAACAGATTTATTTCTCGAACAGACAACTTCAAATTATTTTGACCATAAGTGGAACGATTCATTATGGAATCATACAGGTAAATCAAATCATTCGGGACATGTTAACAAAGCCTTTTGATGCTAGATTCTTGTTTTCATCGAGACTCATTAGCAAGTCTAGGAAATCATACTAGTGCCACAAGATGCATATAGTGGTTTGACTTTCAAGAGTTGCAACCATAATGATTGTTAGTATAATTGTCCTTTAATAATATACATAGACTTTTGACACAGATGGTGATGATTTAAGGTTTAATTATTTCAACAAGCATTTGTGGATCCTACGCTTATATGGTAATCAACGTTCCTCAGGAGATTTTTGAGCGGTCTACGGGTAGTATTGAAGAAGAAACTATTCTAGAGCTTTCAAAGAGCTGCAAAGCCTTAGGTCAGTGCCACCGCATAGCAGAGAGGCGCAAAAAACAATGAATTCTAGAATATTTAGGTTATGCGTATCCTCAGGTCAATGCCACCGCACAGCATAGAGCCACACAACCTATCTTCTTGTTCGAGCAATTTTATTCTTTTTGCACAGATCTCACCAACAACATAGGTTATTAGCTTGATTGTTTTTTGCATTTTTCATGTGCTTTGCTCATTTTATGGTCATCCGCACACATTTGTGGCGTTTATTTTGCTCGTCACCCCTTATTGGAACTTTGTTGATTGTGTTAACCGGGGATAAGATGATAACCCCAGCTTGTTGAACCACTTAGTTTGAACTTGAAATCACCAACAAAGTCCACTTCTCAATTGTGTTGAATCTACCGACACATCATCAAATGATCTAGCAACCTCTAGGTCTACTATCTTTGTTACCTTAGTAGTAGCTAGTTTTACTATCATTTTTCCTTTTATTGTTGCTTAGACATCTCAGACTTATACTTTGAATTTTGCATTTTAAACAATTTCTTCTTTTAAAGTCCCAAACTATTTGTTCCTGCGTACTATCATTTTCCATAGTCATTGAATCAGTATCACAGATAAGATCTCTTCTCTTAGCTAGCTTGTCCTCCTCCCTTGTTGTTTTTTTATGTACTGAAATTAAAACAACTAAATTTATTACTAACCTATTCTCCCCCTAAAATTCTATAACCGAAAAAAATTTTCGTTTAGAATTTTAATAGGCGAAGAAATAAAATAAAATTAAATTAAAAGTAAAATTGAAATCTACTTGTCGGACTAAAAACTGTCATCGTCGGAAATCACGTCACTTTTCTTTTTAACGCCGTTGACCTCTAACAGATATAGAAAACGTGGTTTATCAAAGGCTTTTGTGTAGAGATCAACGCATTAAAAATCCGTATTTATTTTAATAACATCGATCAAATGCTTTTCAAAACAATCACGTAGAAAGTGATATTTAATTGCGATGTGTTTGGTTTTAGGATGTTGGACCAGAATTTTAGTGACGGCAATAGCAGCAGAGTTATCAACGTAAATAGGAGTGTTAGAAAATTGCAAACCGTAATCCTGCATTTGCTATTGAATCCAGATGATCTGTAAGCAACAACTTGCAGCAGCAACATATTCAGCTTCACAGGTTGACAAAGCAACCAATGTCTGCTTCTTACACTGCCAGGTGACTAATCTTCTCCCAAAGAATTGACAACCCGCTCATGTTGACTTGTAGTTCATATTGCAACCGCTGTAATCCGAGTCACTATACGCTGTAAGCTTGAAATCATCATCATGAGGATACCACAACTCGAGTATTGGGGTACCCTTCAAATAACGAAATATCCTTTTAACGCCGATAAGATGGTCGACCTTTGGTTTCGCTTGATATCTAGAGCATAGACACATTACGTACATTATATCCGGTCATGAGGCGGTGAGGTACATGAGAGATCCGATCATTCCTCGGTACATGGTGGCATCAACCAGATCGCCACTTTTGTCAGGTGCCACATCATGGTTTGTAGCAAGTGGAGTCTGGGCTGCCGAAGCATTCTCCCTATCGAACCGACTGAGAATATCACCCACATTGGTTTGATGTAGGAAAACTCCCTTAGGTGTTTGATCCACCTATAACCCGAGAAAGAACTTCATATCTCCCATGGCACTCATCTCAAATTCTGCCTTCATTACTGCTTCAAATTCTTTACACAAGTCTTCGTTTTTGGATCCGAAGATTATGTCAACAACATAAATCTATACAAGCAGTAAGTCACCATCCTTTTCTTTGATAAACAATGTACAATCAATCACTCCTCTTCGAAACCCATGTTTCACAAGATGAGTCAAGAGCTTCTCATACCATGCTCTGGGGCTTGATGAAGCCCGTAGAGAGCCTTATCCAGTTTGTAAACTCCGTCCCGATGATATGGATCCTCAAATCCTTCGGGTTGACTGACATACACTGTTTCCCGGATTTCACCATGAAGAAATGCACTCTTTACATCCAGTTGATAAACTTTAATTTTCATGTAAGAGCCATAGGCTAGGAAGATACGGATGGCTCCATTCTTGCCACAGGTGCAAAGACTTCATTGTAATCAATTGCCTCTACTTGTCGAAATCCTTGAACTACAAGCCGAGCCTTGTTTCTAATAATGACCCCTTGGTCACCCTTCTTGCATTTTAAAACCCATTTAGTGCCAATGACCTTAGAACCTTTAAGTCTATCCACCAGAGTCCATACTCCTAACTTCTTGAATTGAAGAAGCTCTTCTTGAATGGCACTCACCCAAGCCTCATCATTTAAGGTGTCACTTTCATATTTTGGCTCAAATTGAGACACAAAACATCGATAAGCACCGTCATGAAGGTAGCCTTTTTCCATGACTGAGGCATAATCAGTTGAATATAGCTGATTTCTTGTCTGTACTCCCGATTGTACATCCCCTATGACATTGTCTAGAGGATGATAAACATTTAGTCGAGATCCGGGAGTGGTGGGTACAACTACCTCATTATCCAGATTGTGAACCACAAGTTCAGTATTTGAGGCAGTGGGAGTATGGGGTTCCGAAGTGTCAGAGGCATCAACATCTGATGCGTGCGAACTTGTAGTAGTAGGAACCTGTTCCTCCTGATCCACCTAAACATTTTCCACTTCTTCATCGTTCGAAGAGAAGTCACTTACCTCCAGTGCTCCCCCTGAGTTACTAGAAGACTGGCTTTGTGAACCGGATGTTGTTGAGTGTAGGGGCAGTGAGTTTAAGACATCATACATCATCTTGGTTGCCAACACATCATCAGGAGTGGAGAGAGGGATGTTGAAGGACTTAAAGAATCCATCATAATCGAAAAAGAATGCGAGTCCTTTTCCAGCTGGGGGTGGTGTATCTCTGAACGTCCACGTTACACCATACTTCTACTTGACCCGTTGAGTTGTTGTAAACTCTCTTATTCGATATGTTGTATCCTAGGAAAATTCCTTCTTCAGCCTTCTCGCTGAACTTGCCTTCCTGAGTTTTCTTCAAAAGGGTGCACCATGCGCCAAACGGTTTGAGGTACTCTAGATTTGGTTTACGTTGTTGAAGTAACTCGTAACATGTCTTACCATGACGTTTTACCACCAGGACTCGATTTAAAGTGTAACATGCATTGGCAACTTCCTCATTCCAAAATTGGATGGGCAGTTTCGAGTGTGCTAGCATTGTCCATGCTGTCTCTATCAAGCTGTGATTCTTTCTCTCAGCAACTCTGTTCATTTGTGGAGTGTAGGCAGAAATGAACTGGTGCACAATTCCCTTTTCTTTGCAGAATTCCACCATCCATTGGTTCTTGAACTCGGTACCATTATCTGAGCGTACTTGTCTTACCTTCAGCTTGTAGAGAGACTCCAAGGTAGTTACTAACTCTTTGAATGACTCAAATATTTAAGATTTGGATTTCAGAAACATTACCCAAGAGAATCTTGAGTAGTCATCTGTAACTACATAACATTATAAGTCGCCGGCGATGCTCCTTGTACTGACTGGACCAAACAGATCCATATGGAGAAGCTCAAGAGGTAGTTCTATGGAATAAACTTTCTTTCCTTATGAGACTTCTTAGTTTGTTTGCCTTTCTTGCAAGCGACACAAAAATCTGGTAATTGGAAGTTTTTGACGTTTACCCTCGCACTAGATCATTCTGGATCAAGTGATTCATCTTCCGTGGATTGATGTGTCCCATTCTCCTATGCCAGGAGATGGAATCCTTCTCTATAGCCTTTAACAGGAAGCACTGAACTTGATGATCTGTTGTGGAGGCCTTTGATAGATCCAAGACATAAAGATCATTATATCATGAACCTGACATTAAGACTTGGTCCTCCGGGATCACATAGTCCTTTTTCAGAACATAGCACTTGTTGTCGAATACTACCTTAAAGCCTTTGTCACAGATTTGGGATATAGAAAGCAAATTATTTTGAAGTTGTTGAACATAGTTTACCTTATCAAACTTCTCTTTCTAGTTTCCTACTTCTCCTTGAGCGGTGATGTAACCTCCTTTGTTTCCGGCAAATGAAACATGACCTCCTTTAATTTGTTTGACGTTTGACAGGAGAGCCACGTTCCCAGTCATGTGCCTAGATGCTCTGCTATCTACGATCCAAGTATTTGTGGCCGCACTATAGAGAATACCCTGCACATTCAAAGGAAATCATTAGCTTAGGTTAGGGACCCAAGCCTTAACTGGCTTGGGTGACCCAGAGGCATCACACATCATAAATTCCACCACTGTCCATTTGAGGGTGAGGGAAGGTCATTCGTCTTCTTGTTCTCATTATCATACATTGAACTAGATTTTTTTTCCATAAGCCAGTTTTGTGTAAGGTCTGTTTGTGATAAACAGACGATTAGCTTATGGTTTGAACTTTATGGTCACTAATTCTTCTTGGTGGGGTCATAGAACTCCTTTTAGAAGAACTGGATTTAGGATCATGAAGTTCAACTTTCTTCCTTGGTGTCTGATAGTAAGGACAATTAGACGTGATGTGTCCATATTTTCCACAGTTGTAGCATGATCTACTTTCGACATGTTGGTATAACTGTTTCTATGGAGAAGTGTGTGACATTCGTGTGACTTAATTTGTTTGGGTTTTGACACTTCTTGTTCAGATGTTTTATCTTTTTTAACAAAATTAATTATTTGAACTTTTTTAACATCTTTACTCTTTTGTTATCTGGACTTATACATGCATGTGTTTGGTTGACTTGTTTGGCCTTTTTGGGTTCAAAATTAGATGTATTTGAACCAGACTTACCTTAACCTTCTCAAATTGTTCATCCAAATTAACAATAGGCATTTTACCTTTTGACTTTAAAGTGGTCTCCTTTTGTTTAGTGACAGAATCAATGAATTACTTGTGGAATCTGGATCACTTACAAGAGGAATGGACACCACATGATCCTTGATTGGGTTGTTAATTATTGGTTTGAATTTAGCATTCAACTAGGTCTCATGTGGGGGTGGAACCACTTTGTAACCCAAACCCTCCCCGTTGTTGCGTTCTCTCATTAAAGTCCAACTATGTAGTTTTGTTTTAATGAGTTTACTTTGACTTCCAAAACTGCTTTTTGTTTCTTAGTTTCTTCTAGGGAGTTTAAATAGAACTTAATGTCATTTGCCTGGTTAAAGGCCACAACTTTGGTTTCCGTTACTTGTTAATTCAACAGTTCTATTTTTCTTATAACCGTGTTCATTTTGTTTTAAAATCCTATCTGCTTTTGTGCACAGTTGTAAATCATTTACTAAGCTATCATTATGATCTAATAACCTAGCAAATTTTGAATCTATGCTTTCTAAATTTATTCATTCAGTGCAAGCATGACTATCAAACAATTGGTCTTTGGTACATAGCAGAGTGACTCTTCTGGTGCTAGTGATTCTGAACATTTTGTGCTTGAACCCTTTTCATTCAGGTGATCGACCATATTTGCAGTTTCTTCATTATTTGACATCACGAGTTCAACTGCAATACCACCTTCGCTTGTAGAGTCGTCATCCAAACCCTCAATACATGCAATGTTGGATTCTCCCGGAGATACAAATCGAAAGGTCCAATCTTGCCCTTCGTCATCTTGAGCAGTCAAGGCCTTCGGATCCTTGCTTGACGATGTAGGACTACTTGTGGGTTTATCTGACGATTGAAGGATGAGAATGGGTTACCATTACCTGTCTTCTTGGGCTTAACACATTCACGTTTGAAGTACCCCTTTTCTCCACAATTAAAACAGGTAACTTTGGTTTGTCAAAACCAAGGTTACATCCTTTGTGGCAATGAAGTTCTATCCTGTCTTCTTAACAAACTTCTTTGCCCTCCGGACAACACTTGCCAATGCCCACATGATATCCATTCTTTCCAGCTCAGTCTCGTCTACTTGCTCATAGTCTTCATTTGCCAGATGGCAGTTTCCAATCTTCCCCACAACTAGACCGTCATAGGAGTGAATGACAGCTGCTAAGAGATCCATATGCTCCTTTGCTACCTCTACAGTCACGTTACCGAGATTCTCGATCTTCAATTTTGTAGCATTGGCTTCAGGTGCTATGTATTGGGTGCAAGACGACCCTGATGTGTCAGATCCTGAAGTAGTGGCTTGAGACAGGGCGGCTGAACTCGACACGAAGGCCATTTGAAGTGGCACTCCAGACCTTTTTCTTGAGGAGTTGTGTTGTAAAGTGATGGGTTCTCATCATATGATGCATTTTGAGACCTGTACTTCATCCTCAACTCTTCCTCTCTCAACTTCAAAATGAAGTCATTGATATCCCACTTTTTTGGCAATCCATCTGCCAAATTCGACACCTTGTCTTCCATGGACGTAACAAAACCATGAGGGTGCAGCTCACTCACTAAGTGGTAGAAGCGGTCTATAACTCATCCAAACTCTCCTTACCCATTGACGAGAAGTTATCAAATTCCTTCTTCAAAGCCTTAGACTTTAGAGCTTTTAACGATTCATTCATGTCATACCGCTTTTCACGAGCATCCCATAGCTTCTTTGCTTGCTTGTTCTCAGAAAACTGATGGAATATATCCTTAGGAATTGACTAAGTTAACAAAGCATACACCTTCTTCTCTACATTGTACTTTACCTTTTGGCTATTAGTCATGCTGCCTAAGGTAAGTTTAACTTCATCTGCACCAACTGGCATGCTATACCCTATCTCAATTGATTCCCATAGATTAGGATCTACTCCATTTAGGTATATCTCGAACCTTTGCTTCCATTGTGGGTAATCAATTAACGTTATGAGCTTAGGAGGCTTATTGTGATTCCCCACTTCATTTTCCAGAAGCAATAGATTCTGGATTCGTGAATCCCTACCTGCGGTGAACATTGAGTCCTAATCTTCCATTTCAATTTACTTTGAACTTTAGAACAAAACTATTATACTTGTGCGAATTAAAGAATGCGATTGGGCTATTCGTGCGATTGGGCAATTCGTGCGATTGGGCAATTCGTGCAATTGGGTTATTCGTGTGATTGAACAATGCAGATGGTTTAATCATGCGACTGAACAAATACGGAAGGCTGAATGGGGCGATTGGACAGGTGCGGATGAACAATGCGAATGATGAGTTTAGTCATACTAATGGATGAACGACTGAGCTAATCATGCGTATGAGATGTGCAAATGGGTTCGGCCATGTGATTGAGTCAATCGTGCGACTGAAGGCTGCTGTTTTTGCAAAATCGAAGGTTTTGAACACTTTGACACAAAAACACGAATTTCTCACGAACCCTAATTGCTGTATTTCGAAAAACGTTAACTTTTTTACCTGGAGACGTTGAAAACACTGTTTGACACAAAAAGCTTAAGTTTTTGAGTGAAAAACAAGATTTTTATATCAAAATCGATTGAATCACACGCAAACCAAGAGCCAAGGCTCTGATACCATTTGTTAGGATCGTTTAGATACGGAGTAATAACTGATTTACATGTATACCAAACCAAATAGTGCGAATCCTATTGGATTGGCGATCCAATCAGTGAGAATGCAAGTATAATCGATCTAAGAATGAATCAAAACGTTAAGAACGATTGTAAAATGATTACTGCAATCTATGAACTTGGAACAGGTTTTCTTGGGTCTCTAGACGACTAGGGTACGATTGTGTGCGTAGGTATTCGAATTGTTATGTTTTTCCATGAATTAAGTGGTATTTATAGGTTAGGGTTTTCCATTCGTGCAACTGAACCATTTGCATGGTTCAGTCGTGCGACTAAAGCATGCGGTTGATCCATTCGCACGATTGAAGATCCAGTCGTGCGACTGAGTCAATCTCATGTTACAATCATGTGACTATCCAGTCTCCTGGTTCAATCATGTGACTGATCCAGTCTCCTGGTTCAATCGTGTGACTGGTTCATTAGCATGAAGTATTCATGTGTCTGGTCCATTAGCATGGTCCATTCACATGAGAACTTCACACAATTATGTTTAAACACGTTTCTCAATCATTATTGACTAAGAATTATGTAAACAACCACAAACCTATATAGTTAGTTCAATATGCATTATCACATAATAAACAATGAAATATTAAATATTATAAACATCAACCACACATTTCATTCCATTCATACCCATTCAATTACATATACGTAAGACATGAAAGACATTTTACATTTGAGCTCCTAAACTAGGTACACATGTATCTATAGAGGTGATGTGTTTCTAGCTGTTAGGGATTTCTTCTCTAAACAGAAGTTGCTGAAGGAGTGGAACCATACCATTATTGCTCTTATTCCTAAGGTGGAAACTCCCATGGTGGTTATAGATTATCATCCCATATCTTGTTGTAATGTGTTGTTCAAGTGTATCACCAAAATTCTATCCAACCGTATTAAGGGTGTGTTGAATAACATTATTAGTATTAATCAGTTGGCTTTTATTCTAGGATGGAGAATTTCAGACAATATTCTTTTAACATAGGAGTTAATGCATAATTATCATAGGAATGTGGGTCCTTCGTGATGTGCTTTTAAAATTGATATTCGGAGAGCATATGACACGGTAAGTTGGATTTCTTAAGGAGGACTCTTATGGGTTTTGGTTTTCTGGTTTTAGTTGTGGAATGGATCATGCTTTATGTTTCATCATCATCCTTTTCGATATGTGTCAATGGTAATATCTGTGGTTATTTTCAAGGAAAACGTGGATTAAGACAGGGTGATCCTTTATTGCCTTATCTTTTTACTCTCGTTATGGAGGTTCTTATGATGTTACTATATAAACCTACCCGGACTGACACCTGGTTCAGATTCCACAACAAGTGTGATAAACAACGGCTTGTTAACCTGTGTTTCGTGGATGATTTATTTATGTTTGTGAGAGGTGATTTACATTCGGCCATGTGCATTATGGAGGCTCTAAAGATGTTTGAAAATATGTCTGGCCTTGTTCCAAGTGTCCAGAAGAGCACCGTGTATTTTTGTAATGTCCAGGATAAGGTAAAATTCGTGATTAAGTTATGCCATTTAGGGAAGGTACTTTACCTATGAAGTACTAAGGTGTCCCTCTAATTTCATCTTGATTACTTTATAAAGATTGTAAGATCCTGCTTGACAGAATGGAGAGTAGAATTCTTGATTGGAGAAACAAATGCTTATCGTTTGCTGGGAGGTGTCAATTAATTCTCTCAGTCCTATCGGCTTTACATGTATATTGGTCCTCGGTTTTAGTTCTTCCTAAACGGGTCATAAAAGAATTAGAAGCTAAGATGAATGGTTTCCTTTGGTGTCAAGGTCCAATGCAAATTGGTAAAGCAAAAGTTTCATTGAAGAATATGTGCAAACCAAAATATGAGGGTGGGCTGGGTTTTAGAAGAATTGAGGAGAGTAATAAAGCGTTAATGACATTTCAGATTTGGAGCATACTCTCTCATCGTGATTCCTTATGGGTTGATTGGGTGTGGAAGTATCAGCTAAAAGAACATAATTTTTGGACTATTAAAGTTCCATCCAATAGTGCTTGGAGCTGGCGGAAGATTTTGATGTTACGTCCATGTATTCGTAAGTTTTTTGGTCTAGTATTGGTAATGGGATGGAGACTTCATTATTGTATGATAATTGGTGATCTTTGAGTCCATTGGCTGATGTTTTATCAAATCGTGAAGTTAGAAGAGCTGGATTTAGCTTAAATTCTAGGGTGGCGGATGTGTATTCAAATGGTAACTAGAACTGGCCTATGGAATGGGTTGCTAAGAATCCGGATCTCCTTAATATGCAACACACTCTTGACGTAAATCGGTTTGATGTTATCCGATGGAAGGATGGTCATATTATTTCAGAGTTCTCAACAATAGCTGTTTGTCAATCGATCAGGGCTCGTGGAGTGGAAGTTCAATGGCATAATAGCATATGGTTCTCTCAATGTATCCCTCGACATGCGTTTTTGCATTGGCTAATTATGGGGGGTAAATTGTTAACTCAAGATAAGATTCTTCAATGGCCATCGTCTCGAAGAAAATCAATGAATGTTATGGCTTGCCGGCTTTGTTTAGAAGATTTTGATTCACATTCCCATTTATTCTTTGAGTGCAAATATTCAACTATTGTGTCGAATATTATGGATTGGGTTACTGGTAGAGGTAATTCGAGGAGGCTTATAGATGCGTTAGGCCGTATAGCAGTTGCGGCTATAGCGTATATGGTTTGGCAAGAGAGAAATAATAGGATATTTCAAAACAATGCACGGCCTTCTGATTTATTGCTTGGCATCATTTTGGATACTATCCGGTGTCGCCTTATGAAGTTGAAGGTCAGCAAAACATTGGGGGTTATGATGATTCTTAAAGATTGGAAGATTGAATATATTGAACCAAACTAGACTCTTACTTATGTAGGATGATTATTTTAGTAATATTGTTTTTTATGTAATGTCATTTCTTGGTTTCACAAAAATGGGGTATGCCCTATTTATGAACTAGCATAGAACTCTTTTATGCTACTTGCTTGTATTTGGTTTTGTTGATATATACAAATCACCGGGGTAACCCTTTACCCAAAAAAAAGTTGGTTGTGGAGTGCTCTCGAAGTGTTTTGGGTAGAAGTGGATTGATTTCAAGGATCATAAGTGTGGTTTCGTGTTCGCTTTTGGTTTCAATTGATACAAAACATACTATGTTCCATTTGTGAATAATTAGTGTGATTCCAAGGATTGTAATAATCAGATTTGATTATATTGGTTCACGAGTGTGTTCGGAAGCATAGAAAATCAAACTCTATAGCGTTGGACTTTCTTACGAAAACCAAAAAAGTATCAATGCGAGAAATATTGTTATTTAGTTTTTTGGTATAAATAGTTCCTTTCCCATGTAATTACTTAAGCTTTCATGAATACTTTGATGCACCAATTCATAGTTACATAATTTTGATTACGATACAAGTAAATCTTATTTACTTGGTTGTGTTACCTTGATTTGACTTTTTTTTTCATCGTTCACACATTGCGTCTTTGTTTGGCGTCTCATTGCTTCCATTCCGCGCGTGTAATTTGATTCTCGATTCTTATTCTATGAAAACGAGTAATTTCTTGCTTTTTACACCTTGTTTCATTGCCTTGATGGTCAATAAAATAATCTTTTGAACCAATATTATCATTTTGATTGATTTGGTGGATTTTTAAGGCAAGAGTGGGCAAACTTGGTTGGGAGTGCTCTTGAAGTGTTTTGGGTAGAAGTGGATTAATTTCAAGGCTTGTACGTGTGGTTTCGTGTTTGCTTTTGGTTTCTATTAATACAGAACATACTATGTTCCATTTGTGAATGATAATTGTGATTCCAATGATAGTTATTATCAGATTTAATTATATTGGTTCACGAGTGTGTTTAGAAGCCTTAAGAATCAAAACTCTATAGCATTGGATGTGGTTACGAAAAGCAAAAAAGTATCCATGTGAGAACTATTTTTCTTTAGTGTTTTGGTATAAATAGACCATTTTCTCATGTAACTAGTTAAGCTTTTGCGAACACTTTAATGCACCCATTCATAGATACATAATTTTGAATAGGAAACAAGGAAATTTTATTTACTTGGTCGTGATACCTCGATTTGACTTTTTTATTCATCGTTCACGCATTGCGTCTTTGTTTGACGTCTGAATACTTTCATTCCGCACGTGTAAACCGATTCTCGATTCTTATTAAGTGAACACGAGTACTGTCTTTCTTCTTTAGACCTGGTTTCTTTTCCTAGAAGTTTAATAAAGTATTCTGTAGTTCCACTATTTTCATTTTGTGTGATTCGGTGGATTTATGGGGCAAGAATGTGCGAAGTTGGTTGTGGAATGCTTTGGAAGTGTTTTAGGCTGAAGTGGACTGATTTTAATTCTCGTACATGTGGTTTTGTGTTAACTTTTGGGTTCAATTCATACAAAACATACTATGTTCCCTTTGTGAATGATTAATGTGACTCCAATGATTGTTACAATCAGATTTGATTATATTGGTTTACGAGTGTGTTTAGAAGCCTTGAGAATCAAAACTCTATAGCATTGGACGTTGTAATGAAAAGAAAAAAACTATCCATACGAGAATTATTGTAATTTACTGTTTTGGTATGTATAGATCCTTTCCTATGTAATTAGTTCAGCTTTTGTGAATACTTTGATGCACCAATTCATAGTTACTAATTTTGATTAGAATACAATTAAATTTTATTCACTTGGTCATGTTACCTTGATTTTACTTCCTTTTTCATAGTTCACGCATTGCGTCTTTGTTTGATGTCTCACAACTTTCATTCCGCGCATGTAATTTGATTCTGGGTTCTTATTCATTGAAAATGAGTACTTTCTTGCTTCTTTACACCTGGTTTCCTTGCCTCGATGGTCAATAAAATATTTTGTTGATCCAATATTGTCATTTTGTTTGATTCAGTGGATTTATGGTGCAAGAATGTGCAAAGTTGGTTATGGAGTGCTCTCGAAGTATTTTGGGCTAAAATGAACTGATTTCAAGTATCATACATGTGGTTTCGTGTTCACATTTGGTTTCAATTCACACAAAACATACTATGTTCCATTTGTGAATGATTAGTGTGATTCCAATGATTGTTATAATCAGATTTGATTATATTGGTTCACGAGTGTGTTCAGAAACATTGAGAATAAAAACTCTATAGCATTGGATGTTGTAACGAAATGCAAAAAACTATCCTTATAAGAACTATTGTTCTTTAATGTTTTGGTATAAATAGTTCCTTTCCTATGTAATTAGATAAGCTTTTGTGAATACTTGAATGCACGAATTCATAGTTGCAATTTTTGATTAGAATACAAATTAATCTTATTTACTTGGTCGTGATACCTCGATTTGACTTTTTTATTCATCGTTCACGCATTGCGTCTTTGTTTGATGTCTCATTACTTTCATTCCTCGTGTGTAATTTGATTCTCGATTCTTATTCAGTGAAAACGAGTACTTTCTTGCTTCTTTACACCTGGTTTCCTTGCCTCGATAGTCAATAAAATATTATGTTGATCCAATATTGTCATTTTGATTGATTCAATGGATTTTTAAGGAAAGAGCGTGCACAGTTGGTTGTGGAGTGTTCTCGAAGTGTTTTGGGTGGAAGTGAATTGATTTCAAGGCTCATACGTGTGGTTTCATGTTCGTGTTTGGTTTCAATTGATACAAAACATACAATGTTCCTTTTGTGAATGATTAGTATGATTCCAACGAGTGTTAAAATCAAATTTCACAAGTTTCTTTGAAAGCATTGATAATCTAAACTCTTTAGCATTGGATGTTGTTATGAAAAGAAAAAAGTATCCATGCGAGAACTATTGTTCTTTAGTATTTTGATATAAATAGTTTCTTTTCCATGTATGTAGTTAAGCTTTTGTGAATACTTTGATGCACCAATTCATAGTTACATAATTTTGATTAGAATACAAGTAAATCTTATTTACTTGGTTATGTTACCTTGATTTGACTACTTTTTTCATTGTTCACACATTGCGTCTTTGTTTGACGTCTCATTACTTTCATTTCGCGCATGTAATCTGATTCTCGATTCTTATTAAGTGAAAACGAGCACTTTCTTTCTTTTTTACACCTGGTTTCATTGCCTCGATGGTCAATAAAGTATTCTTTTTATCCAATATTGTCATTTTGATTGATTCGATTGATTCGGTGGTATTTATGGCAAGAGTGTATGAAGTTGGTTGTGGAGTGCTCTCGAAGTGTTTTGTGTTGAAGTGGACTGATTTCAATGCTCATACGTGTGGTTTCGTGTTTGCTTTTGGTTTCAATTGATACAAAACATACTATGTTCCATTTGTTAATGATTAGTGTGATTCCGATGATTGTTATAATCAGATTTGATTATATTGGTTCACGAGTGTGTTTAGAAGCCTTAAGAATCTAAACTCTGTAGCATTGGATGTGGTTACAAAAAGCAAAAACGTATCCATGCGAGAACTGTTGTTCTTTAGTGTTTTGGTGTAAATAGTTCCTTTCCTATGTAACTAGTTAAGCTTTTGCGAACACTTTAATGCACCCATTCATAGATACATAATTTTGAATAGGAAACAAGGAAATTTTATTTACTTGGTCGTGTTACCTTTGATTTGACTTCTTTTTTATCATTCACGCATTGCGTCCAAAACATCTCATTACTTTCATTCCGCACGTGTAATTTGATTCTCGATTCTTATTTAGTGACAACGAGTACTTTCTTGCTTGTTACAATTGGTTTCTTGCCTCAATGGTCAATAAAATATTCTATTGATTCAATATTGTCATTTTTATTGATTCGGTGGATTTTTAGGGTAAGAGTGTGCGAAGTTGGTTGTGGAGTCCTCTCAAAGTGTTTTGGGTAGAAGTGGAATGATTTCAAGGCTTGTACGTGTGGTTTCGTATTCACTTTTTGCAGGATCGTTGAAGGGTACAAGTTACGACACAACAACACAAAGAGGAGATAAACTAAACTTAGATCAAATAGTAAACTGGATTAACCAAGCAGTGACACTAATAACACAAGTAATATGAGAGAGAAAACACAAAGAACACAAGTATTTGGTTTTCAAGAATGCTGTATATGGCTTCTCTATGTTCTATTACAAGTGTTACAAAAACATATTTGAAAGATACAAGAACATGAGATACTTATACAACATCCTACAGCCCGCTATACTTTGAAAGCCAGCTGGATACAATTGACTAGACACACACAAAATCAATTGTAGATTCAAAAGGCAGATTGCCTTTTCACTTGTGACTATGACATGCCATAGCTCACATCCTTATCTATTACGAAAAGGATAAAGTACATAAAGTAGAAAGTTACAGACTCAAGACCCCAATGTACAGTTACCAAAAGCATGGACCTTTTCATCAAACCATGTTAGTTGGTGACTTGCAGAGTTGCAGTGGAAAGGTGTCCAGCTTTATGGAACAGTACATCAAATAAAGCATGTTACTAAAAGTCTTCGGAAGAAATCTGTCTTCATGAACTTGAAGCTTCGGAAGACTTTGTCTCTGAGGCTTCGGAAGACTTCATCTTTAGCTTCGGATGATGTTGGTCTTGGCTTCGGAAGATTGACACTTAGAGTAATTCTATTGCACATGTGAAACTTCCGAAGCATTCTACTTCCATGCACTTGTGCAACATGCAGGAAAGACTAAAGATGTTTGGTTGCATCAACCTCTTCATTAGGCTCTACAAACTCCCCCTAGGCTGATGCTACCAAAACACTTAGAAAACTTCAGATATTAACAGTCCTCATTAGGATGATCACCAATCCTTTCTTCATAAGATGATCAGGATCTTTCAGACTGTCAAAGTGTCTTCTCATGTCAAAGAGCTCATGCAGAGGCAACTGAAACATATCTTGCCATGTATAAATGTCTTCAATGCCTTGATCTCTAATAACATGCCACCTTTCTGGATTTGTGGAGTATGTCCAAGACAAGATGGGTCTTCCTGTTGCTAGAGGAGCTGCTAAAGTTGGAGTTGATTGAGCATCCTCTGGCTGCACATCCTCAGGCTGTTCTGATTCATCCTGAGGTTTAGAAGGGGATGCAGGCTTCTTCTTCTTCTTAGACTTTGGTTTAGAAGTCATCCTCTTCTTTCTCTTTCCAAATTTTAACTGAGAATACTGGCCTGCAGCACCAGATTGATCTTCACTGTCTTTCTCAGTTGGGACTTCCTTTCTCTCAGGTTCAGATGGAGAAGGAGGTTGACCCTGCTGTGGATCAGAAGATGAAGCTTGCTGAGCATTAGCAGGAAGTCAGGGTTGTGTGTGTCTGGTTGTTCAACCCTAACCTCCACTTCAGGTGGGGCCTGACTTGGAGTGGAGTGTAAGTTAGTGAGCTCTCCACTCTTAATCTTCTGCTTGATTACCCTGATATGTTCATCCATAGTGGATAGAGACATGGGTCCAAGTCTCCTTCCGGAGAATCCATACAGCTTCAAGAAGCTCATCATCCTCTGCCTATCAGTAGACTTCTTCATGCTCTTTTGGATGATGGCTCTTGATTTTGCAGCTTCTTCCCTCATCTCTTCTTTGTTGCTTTTCTTTCCTTGACTAACTCAAGCTCAAGTTGTTTTAAGTACTCAAACTCAATACAGTCATAAGGTAAGGGAAGAAGTGCATCTGCTTGGTAGAGGCCTGTGGCACTCAGGTAGTTAATCATCTTGATTCTGTCTTCTTCCTTATCTACCTGAGGTTCTTGTTGAACCACATCCTCTTGTTCAGGACTTTCTTGAACTGGTGAGAGGGTAGGCATACCTTTGTACAGTCTTTTTCTTCTTCTTTCTTCTTTGACTTGTACTAGGAGTTCTGCATCTCCTGCCTCCTTCTTCTCTCTTGACCTTTCCAGATCAAGCATCTCATTCAATTCATCCAAGGGGAAAGAAATGACACTATCTATGTCATAGTTCCTAGTCTGCACATAGTTAATCCTGACTGCCCTTAACTCATCATTCTGAGTATCTGGTCTAGGGGCAGCCCTGATTGCAGACTCCATGAGTCTTGGAGACTCAGTAGAGGAACTTTCTCCCCTTAGCCTCCTTTTCCTCTCTCTTTCCTCCTCCTCAATCTCCTCACATGTCATCTTTCTTTTCCCTTTGTCACTCACAGACCTTTGTGACTCAGTGTGGAGAGAGCTTTGGCCTTCATTGCTCGTTGTAGCATCTGAGCTCAGGCCAAAGAGAAGTTGAGAAGGACCTTCACCAGCAGGTGTCTTAGAAGGGATATGGATCTCTGCAGCAGTTTGAGATGATGAGACAGGCCTCTCAGGTTCTGTCATTGGCCTTCAGTCAAGGTTTCCCCTATGAAGCTAATCTTAGGTCTGCATCAACATCCAGTTAACCGATGACATTGCCTGATTGCCTTAGTCTCCTTCTTAGGCTGAACTCTGCAATGATCTTGTCTTGGATTCTTTTAGCCAGTCTGTCAGCTTGTCTTGATTGGCTTGGATTGACAAGTGGCATGTTGACTAGATCCAGACCTTCATAGTAGTCCAAGTTCTGAAAATTGAAGACTTCTTGCTGTCCTTGAACTCTTATGATGATGAGGGCGTTCTTGTTGTTGTCATACCTCCACCCAATGATGTGATTGAAGGATGGTGAAGGTGACATAGCCCTTGGTATCCCATCCTCAAACAAACTCTGTATGAAAGAGTCTGTGTAGACCACATCAACATGAACTAGAGGAGGTTGCTGAGAATGCACAGTTGCAAGTGAGGATGGTGAGTCCTCATTGTCCATTCTCTCATAGGAACTCCCAGGTTCTGTGGCTGAAATGACTTTCTCCCCCTTTTTGGTAGCATCACCCACTTGCATAGGTGAGCTGGAGGATAGGTCAATCATATTCACAGGTTCTTGTGTTCCTGGTTGAGCTCTCCTTAAGGGTCTCCCAGCTAGGTTTTCCTTAAGATATGAAATCTCAAGTTGCTGATCATGGATCCTGTTTTGTAAGGTAGTCACCTGAGATTCAAGGTGACTGACTTTTGAGACTAGGTAAGTGCATGTTTTAGACAGTTTTTGCACTTTTAGTCTCAAATCCCCCTCATCTTCATTAGAAGAATCACTGGGGGTGGAAAAGATTGGACCAGAGTCCTTTCTCTCATGACCAGTTCTAAGTTCTTGGCTACTAGATTTCCTCTGCTCACTGGCAGTCTCAGTTGAGATGTCAGTGGGCTGAGTTGCCATGGTTGAGGTCTTAATGATGTAATCACTTTCAGAATTGAGAGCCTCTTCCATATGGGCATCTTAAACAGGTTCAGGTGTGTCCACCTCAGTTGTAGGTGACGGATGTGGGATAGATGTAGGAGACTCAGGAGTACTCATCTCCTTTTGAGTAGAGGGAAAGAAGAGAGATTCATTATACTCACTGAAACCTATATCTTCATCAGTATAGAACTCAAGGTTGGGAATGGGTTGGTTTAGATCTATAGGCCGGGGATGGTAACTGTCCCTTGAAGGTTGATCACTTAAGTGTTGAGACTCCGAGTGATGGCTTAAGGCAGTAGGGCTAATGAGCTCATCAGGCTGAGCATGAGGAACCTCAGCACTGATTCTTGAAGAGATGGGAGTGGTTTGCTCCTCAGGAGAAGTGGGAGCTCTAGTGTCCACTTCTTCCTGTAAGGGTGAGTATATGGGGGCCTCCACAGACTGAATAGTCTGAGCAGGGGTTCGTTTGGATTTTCTTTGGTAGGTGATGAAGATTTGAGGCTGTGTGGTTGGTTGGGAAGTAGCAGGTGTTGGTTCAACACTAGCTTGTGCTGCTAGGTTGTCACCTTGAGCAATGAGTTCTAACATTTTTGGGACTAGGGTTGTTTCTACCCCAGAGAATCCAACAGTGGACTTTCTCAGTATTTTAAAGATGTCGGGCTTCATCTGTCCCAATTTAAGAATGTTACATGTTTTCCTTAACTACGAGCCCAGTTCATAGTTAAGAATGTACTGGAAGAATTTCCTTAGTGGTTTGAAAATTTTGCTTCAGAAGAAAAATTAAAACTTGAGTGCTTTGTGTATAAACTGACAAAGCTTTCGAGAGTTAATTTTGCTTCAGAAATAAATGGTCCTTGAAAATGATTAAGTGTCTGAGACAAGTATTTAGCTTCAGAAGATATATTTGAAAAGTCTTCCGAAGGTAATTTCTTAGACAGTTATTTATTTTGAAGGCATGATTTACTTCCGAAGTTAAAAACATAACTTCCGAAGTATCAGAAATTTTCATAAATCTAAGGAAATTCTTCAAAAAGAAATTTTTCATCCAAAGAAAACATGAGCTTATGAAAGTGATGAACTAGACAACTTAGGACACACATATTTTAAGAAATAATAAGAATTAGTTTTAACAAAGATCTACTCAAGGTTGATCATCCCAATAGCTGATATAAGATATTTAAATCTCTGTTCATCAAAAGCCTTTGTAAACAGATCAGCATATTGTTCATCTGTGTGAACATTGACTAGTTTAATTAATCCCTTTTCATAGTTATCTCTTATTAAATGATACCTGATATTGATGTGCTTTGTCCTTGAGTGCTGCATAGGATTTTCTATGATTGAGATAGCACTTTGTTGTCTATGTGAATGGGAGTCTCCTTGAAGTTTAACCCATAGTCCAGCATTTGATTTTGAATCCAAAGTACTTGAGCAAGCAGCTTGCAGCAGCAATGTATTCAGCTTCAGTAGTTGATGTAGAGACACAGGATTGTTTCTTGCATTGCCATAAGACAACCCTTCCACCAAGAAATTGACATCCCCCAGATGTAGACTTTGCAGTCATGTTGCAACCACCATAATCACTATCTGTATAGGCATACAGATTGAAGTCAGAATTCTTGGATACCATAGTCCAAGTGTTGATGCACCTTTGAGGTATCTTAGAATCCTCTTGACAGTGATAAGGTGAGACATCTTAGGGTTGGCTTGATATCTTGCACAAATACATATAGCAAACATGATATCAGGCCTGCTAGCAGTAAGATACATAAGAGACCCAATCATAGCCTTATAAAATGCTCATCTACACACTCCCCCTCAAGATCAGGACCAAGAGAGTGGTTTCTGGCTATGGGTGTCTTAGCAATCTTACAGTCAGTCATATTAAACCTCTTAGTATGTCCTGAACATACTTTGACTGACTTATGAAGATGCCATCTTCAACTTGCTTCACTTGAATTCCCAGAAAAAAATTGAGTTCCCCCATGGCACTCATTTCAAATCTGCCTTTCATCAGCTTCTCAAAGTCTTTACAGAGCTTTGGATTAGTTGAACCAAAGATGATGTCATCCACATATACTTGAACTAGCAATATGTCTTTTCCTTGTCCTTTGATGAAGAGAGTTCCATCTATAGTACCCCTCCTGTATCCATGTTTACAGAGATACTCAGACAGTGTCTCATACCACTTCCTGGGTGCCTGATGCAACCCATAGAGAGCTTTGTCAAGCTTGCAGACATAATTAGGATGATCAGGATCTACAAAACCAGGTGGTTATTTGACATAAACCTCTTCATCTATCACTCCATACAAAAAGGCACACTTCACATCAAGTTGAAAGACCTTGAAGTTCTTGGATGCAGCAAATGCCAGGAATATCCTAACGGCTTCTAATCTTGCCACTCGAGCAAAGACATCAGTGTAGTCAATCCTTTCTTCTTGTGTGTATCCTTGAACAACCAGTCTAGCTTTGTTCTTGATGATGATGCCTCTATCATCTTTCTTGTTCTTAAGCACCTATTTGGTTCCAATGGTAGACTTCCGAGAAGGAAGAGGACAAAGGTTCCAAACTTTCTGCCTTTTGAGTTGAAGCAACTCTTGTTGCATAACTTCAACCCAACTTCCATCCTTTAGAGCTTCATCAACTTTCTTTGGCTCTATCTGGGATAGAAAACAAGAGTGAAGACAAACATTTGCTTCATGGGTTTGTCCTCTTGTCTTTACCCCTGAGACAACATCTCTAATGATGTTTGTGGTAGGGTGGGACTTGTGGATCCTAAGCTGAGGGATCACAGCAAGTTGTTGAGAAAGATCTAAATTTGAAAAATTTAGATCTGGCATAGATGTTTCTCCCACCACATGAGCACACTTTTCAAGTGAAACTTGATCCAAGCAGTGTGTGACATCATTGATGTTCTTATCTATGGTGTGGTTAGTGGCATCAAGAAATTCTTGGTCACTGTCACCATCACCATTGTTGTCTTCCACAGTTGAGGTGTTCTTATCTGGTTGTAGAGCCTCTGAGCTGGAATTTGAAGGCATATCAGATGTATCAGCTGAATTGTCATTGTTGGCTGACAGAAACCTCATTTACACAAGTGGTTCCAACTGGAGCCAAAGATATGTCTTGAAGATCTTCCTAGCTCAAAACTTGGATCAGGATCTTCTGTATTTAAATTTTCTGCAGATCCTGAAACATTCTCACAAGATTTGTTAAAACAGTTGGTAACCAAATCAAGATCAAACAACCAATCCGGACCAGAACCAGCAACACAGGGTGTGTGTTCATTGAAAGTCACATTGGTTGACTCCTCAATAATTCTAGTTCTGAGATTGTACACTCTATAAGCCTTAGCTTGGGAAGAGTATCCAATAAAGTATCCATCATCTGATTTGTCAGCAAACTTGGCAATTTGATCTTTGGTATTCAAGATGGTGCAAGGACATCCAAATGACCTGAGAAAACCAATGAAAGGTCTTCTCTTGTGCCAATGTTCATAAGGAGTTTTGCCATGAGTCTTAACTACTAAAACTTTGTTCTGCACATAGCAGGCAGTGTTGACTGTCTCTGCCCAGAAGGCGATGGGCAGTTTAGAGTCAGACAGCATGGTTCTTGCAGCTTCAATCAGTGTCTTGTTTCTCCTCTCAGCAATACCATTTTGCTGAGGAGTCCTGAGAGCACTAAATTGTCTTGTAATACCCTTTTCATCACAGAATGTATCAAGGATATGGTTTTTAAATTCGGTTCCTTGATCACATCTTATGATCTTGACCTTATGATCAGATTGATTCTCAATCTTTAAGATGAAATTCTTCAGAATCTCAGGAGTCTCATCCTTAGTTCTAAGGAAGAAACCCAAGTGAATCTTGTAAAGTCATCTGTGATCACTAGACAGTATAAGGTCCTTCCTGAACTCATTACACTGGTGGGGCCAAAGAGATCCATATGTAACAAGTGTAGGGGTGTAGTGATGGAGTTCTTTTCCATAGGCTTG
Source organism: Flaveria trinervia (assembly GCA_025506515.1). Classification (NCBI taxonomy): domain Eukaryota; kingdom Viridiplantae; phylum Streptophyta; class Magnoliopsida; order Asterales; family Asteraceae; genus Flaveria; species Flaveria trinervia. The sequence goes on along the minus strand of JACCIX010001230.1, from coordinate 40,462 downwards.
TGAGATACCTTATGTTGCTTCCCTTTTCGGAATGCAACACAGTGGTCATCACTTGTAACTCTTTCTTTGGTATTCCAGTTACCAAATCATGCTTAATTAGTTTATTCATGTTCTTAAAGTTTACATGGCACATTCTTTTATGCCATAGGAAGACTCATCACTGTGGCTTTAGACAGAAAGCATGAAACTTCTCCAAAGGGAGAGGTTTCTTGCAAATCCATCATGTACATGTTTCCTTTCCTGGGGGCTCTAAGCAGGATATGCTCATGAGGAATGACCACACCAGGCTTAAGAACAATGCACTCATGCTTAGTAAAGAGCATGTTATGACTCTGATCACAAAATTGAGATACACTCAAAGATTGTATCCAAGCTCCTTAACAAAGTTTACCTTTTCTATGCTGAGCTTACCATTTGTGACCTTGCCCCTTCCAGAAATGTAACCGCCTTCATCTCCTCCAAAAGCAACTGGTCCTCCATCAATCCTTTCAAAGTTCTGGAGTAGTGACCTATTGCCAGTCATGTGCTTGGAACAACCACTATCTATTATCCAAACATTTCTGTCTGTCTTCAGTTGTCCCTGCACAAAAAGAAAGATTAGTTACATCTGGAAACCCAAGCCTTGCTTGTCTTGGGCTAATTTGCAGAACATAATTCAATAGTAATAGATCCTATGGTTGTACTAAGAGGATCTTGAGCTGTTGTTGATGGAGAAATGCCAGTCACTTGGTCTTTCTTAGACGTCCACACCACCTTTGGAGTCTTGGACTTGACCTTCAAAAGTTTAGAAGCTTTTGGAACTTCAGAAGTTTTGATGACTGGACCTTCGGAAGATTCTGCAGACACTGTAGTAGACTTCAATGCTTTGGAAGAACTCCTTTCTTCCAAGACCAAATATTCTTCCAAAGAGAATTTTCCACTTCCCTTGTTAGATTTGGAACTTCCGAAGGAAACTGGTTTTCCTTCCGAAGCTTGAATCTTCTTAGAACTCTTTGAAGCCTTTGTTTTGGCCATATGGATAGTACCTTTAGGATTGAAGGGACAATCCTTGGCAATGTGAGTGGTGCTTCACACATAACACAGTTCATCTTATTCTTCACAAGAGCCTTTTCTTGAGAGTAAGACTGTCTTTGGTCACTTCCCTTCTCCACCTTCATCTTTGCAGATGCAGAGTCAGTCCTCTTGGCTGAGGACTGTGCTTGGAGTTTGATGGTCCAGGCTGTGCAACAGTGGTACACAGTAGATCAGTCTTCTTCTTGCTACTGAGATGAGTTGAACAAGAACCAGAACTCTTAGCAGAAGAGTTTTGGTTGCTATCTTCAATCCCTACCACTTTAAACCCTATAGAAATAAAACTTGTTTCTGCTTAGAGTCAAAAGTAGCCTTGATCTCTTGAGCCTTCCTTGCCTTTCTTTTGCTCTTTCTGATCAAGTTCTTTCTCATGGACTTGGTCATCACAGTCTTCACTTTCTCCTCAGAAGGATAGTGGCCCTTCTTGGAATCCTCCTCTTCACTCTTTGTAGAGGGATTCTTCACTATCTCTTCTTCATCCTCCTCACTCATTGGATCTATGAGAGGAAGCTCATCTTCACAAGTTTCACACCTAGGAGATCTTACTGATAAGATTGTGTATGGAGGAGCTATCTCATTGGATCCCAGTCCCTGTCTGTGTGGAGGAAGCTCATCTTCACAAGTTCCACACTTTGTTGTGTAGGGATGAGGATATCATGTTCTTCAAGGTCTCTTCTTCAAGAACACTCTTTTCTGCCCTGGCTTTGCTGATCACAAGCTCAGCCTGGCACTCAGTTAACTTGGTTATGAGATCTAAATTTGAGTCCTAAAATCTGTGTGCTCATGTTTTAGAACTGAACTAGTTTTCTCTAAGTCCTCTATTTCAGCTTATAATCATTTTTAGACTTTCTAAAATCAGATTTTAAAATGTTTAAGGACTCAACATCAGATCCCAGTTCCAAGTTATAGGACCTGTTCCTGTTAACTTTAGCAATGCATTCAGGAGTACAGAGATGTTCCAATACCTTGGCTTGATCATGATCTGCCATCAGTGCTTGGTTTGGAGAAGCATCTTCCACCTAAAAGCTCCAGTCAAAGCCTCCTTCTTCAACAACAACAACTTGCTGCTTTGACTTCTCATTATGGAGAGCTTTGTCAGTGTAGTTTGGTTTGGATTGTGTTTGGCCACCATTTGTTCTAGGTGCCTTACACTCTCTGGCAAAGTGGCCCATCAAGTTACAGTTGTAACACTTGACTTTGCCTTTGTCCAGTCCAAACTTTCCACTGGTTGCATTGCTTAGAAACTTCCTTCCAGTCCTCTTGTAGAACTTCTTGGCTCTGTGAGTGAGAAGAGCCATCTGCTGGACTATTTCCATATATTCCAGATCATCTAGATGGATACAATCCAGGTCTTCAAGAGTGAAAAGAGAGTTGCCACAGCTTTCATCAGAAGACACAAAGCTTGAGAAGAGCTTGTCTCTTGGAGTGGGCTTCCTTGAGTGTAGTTCTTCTTTGGTGTCTCTGGGAAGGTGATGAAAGGAACCTTTGGTGAGTTGTCAGGGTAGCATAAGACATTATGTTTGGGTTCTATGCTATCCCTTTCAACCACGTGTAGGGCTGAACCCATTTGATTGTTGGAGTTTCCAGATGAACCTTGCATGTTCATCTCCATCTGGTAGCCACTAAGAATCCCATATAACTCTGTCAGAGTAAGAGTTTTGAGATTTTCAGTTCTCTTGATCACCACACAGTAGTATGTCCATTGCCTAGGAAGTGAGGACATGAACTTCCTTACAATGTCTCTGTTTTCAAGAGAAACTCCTCCATCCACAAGGGTATCCACAATCTCAACATACCTGAAGTACTGCTGAGTCATGGTTTCACCTGTTTTGAAGGCGAAGTTTTCAAACTGCTGCTTCTGGAGATCCTTCTTGTTCTCCTTGACTTTAGAAGAACCCTCATACATCAGTTTCAGTGCATCCCACAGCTGCTTGGCTATTTTGCACTTCTTGAAACCTCTGTACACAGAGTTTGGAAGGGCAGTTTGAAGAGCTGTCATTGCTTTTCTGTCTATCTCTACTCTCTTCCTATCTTCATTAGAGTAGTTAGCCACATCTTTGGGAATCATACCAGCACCAGTAGTAGAAGGTGTGCTGGGTATGAAAGTCCCTTCTCAATAGACTCCCATATTCTTGAATCAAGAGACCTGATGAAACCTCCATTCTTAACACCAGGTGTCAAACTCATCAAGAGTGATCAGTGGGGACTTGTTAATGGTTCCAGTTTCCATATCAATTTTGAAATGACTGCCATTTGAAAAGTTTAGTATCATGTGTGGTGAGGATCTTAAGATGGTGAGATCTTATATCAAGAGCCTGGAAAGCTCTGATACCAAATGCAGGATCGTTGAAGGGTACAAGTTACAACACAACAACACAAGAGGAGATAAACTAAACTTAGATCAACAGTAAACTGGATTACCAAGCAGTGACACTAAGAACACAAGTAATATGAGAGACAGAACACAAAGAACACAAGTATTGGGTTTTCAAGAATGCAGTATATTGCCTTCTCTATGTTCTATTACAATTGTTAAAAGCATATTTGAAAGATACAAGAACATGAGATACTTATACAACATCCTACAGCCGGCTATACTTTGAAAGCCTGCTGGATACAATTGACTAGACACACACAAAATCAATTGTAGAGTCAAAAGCCAGATTGCTTTGACTTGTGACTATGACATGCCATAGCTCACATCCTTATCTATTACGAAAAGGATAAAGTACATAAAGTAGAAAGTTACAGACTCAAGACCTCAATATACAGTTACCAAAAGCATGGACCTTTTCACCAAACCATGTTAGTTGGTGACTTGCAGAGTTACAGCGGAAAGGTGTCCAGCTTTATGGAACAGTACATCAGATAAAGCATGTTACTAAAAGTCTTCGGAAGAAACCTGTCTTCATGAACTTGAAGCTTCGGAAGACTTTGTCTCTGAGGCTTCGGAAGACTTCATCTTTGGCTTCGGAAGATGTTGGTCTTGGCTTCGAAAGATTTCACACTTAGAGTAGTTCTGTTGCACATGTGAAACTTCCGAAGCATTCTACTTCCATGCACTTGTGCAGCATGCAGGAAAGACTAAAGATGTTTGGGTTGCATCAGCCTCTTCATTAGGCTCTACAATTTTGGTTTCAACTGATACAAAACATATTATGTTCCATTTGTGAATAATTAGTGTGATTCCAATGATTCTTATAATCATATTTGATTATATTGGTTCACGAGTGTGCTCGGAGCATTGAAGATCTAAACTCTATAGCATTGGACATTCTTACGAAAAGCAAAAAAGTATCCATCCAAGAAATATTGTTATTTAATGTTTTTGGTATAAATAGGTTCCTTTCCCATGTATTACTTAAGCTTTCATGAATACTTTGATGCACCAATTCATAGTTACATAATTTTGATTAGGATACAAGTAAATCTTATTTACTTGGTTGTGTTATCTTGATTTGACTTGTTTTTTTGTCGTTCCCGCATTACGTCTTTGTTGGACATCTCATTACTTTCATTCCGGCATGTAATTTGATTGTCGATTCTTATTTTGTGAAAACAAGTAATTTCTTGCCTCTTTACACCTTGTTTCGTTGCCTTGAGGGTTAATAAAATAATCTTTTGATCCAATATTGTCAATTTGATTGATTCAGTGGATTTTTAAGACAAGAGTGTGCACACTTGGTTGTTGAGTGCTCTTGAAGTGTTTTGGGTAGAAGTGGATTGATTTCAAGGCTCGTACATGTGGTTTCGTGTTCGCTTTTGATTTCAATTGATACAAAACATACTATGTTCCATTTGTGAATGATTATTATGATTCCAGTGATTGTTATAATCAAATTTAATTATATTGGTTCACGAGTGTGTTTTGAAGCCTTGAGAATCAAAACTCTATAGTATTGGATGTTGTTACAAAAAGCAAAAAAATATTCATGTGTGGACTATTGTTCTTTATTGCTTTGGTATAAATAGTTCATTTTCTCATGTAACTAGTTAAGCTTTTATGAATAATTTGATGCACAAATTCATAGTCATATAATTTTTATTAGAATATAAGTAAATCTTATTTACTTGGACCTGTTACCTTGATTTGACTTCTTTTTTCATTGTTCATGCAATGCATCTTTGTTTGACGTCTCATTACTTTCATTCCACGCATGTAATTTGATTCTCGATTCTTATTCAGTGAAAGTGAGTATTATCTTGCTTCTTTACACCTGGTTTCGTTGCCTCGATGGTCAATAAAATATTATTTTGTTCCAATATCGTCATCTTGATTGATTCGGGGATTTTTAAGGCAAGAGTGTGTGAAGTTGGTTGTGAAGTGCTCCCGAAGTGTTTTGCGTAAAGTGGATTGATTTCAAGGCTCGTACGTGTGGTTTTGTGACAACTCACTTGATTTAAATGCAGTAAGCCAGGGATGTAACACAACCATGTAACACAATTTTCGGGATGAAAATTCTTTCAACATGGTTATAATGTGACATCCGGTAATTTTCCGTGACCAAACTCAGTTACATCCGTTAAGTCTGGCATACATGTGTCGTGAGCACACACTAGTTGTCGTTGAACGTTGGTGACTGAATAATAATAATCTATGATAAACAATGATACTGAAATTAATAAGGTTGATTATTAGATTATGTTGTTCATGATTTTGTAGAATTTTAAATGTTTGTTTTATAAATTCGACGCGATAACGCGACAACGTGTAATATATATTTTGTGTGTTATGTGACTTGTTGTAAATGTTTAAGATTATTATTAATAATACTTGTGTTTAGTAGTTAAAAAATATTTAAAAAGTATTAAAAAGATTAGTTTTGTGAAATATAATTAAAGGGGTTTTTTGTAAATACCTTTTTAGTCAAAATTACATAATTAACCCAACCCTAGCCTCCCAAACTCCATTTTCGGCCGAAACCCCCACCCCCACCCTCATTCTTGCGAATTGATCCATAACACACATAACAAGTCAATTTTGGTCGATTCCAAGTGTTACAAGTTGGTTTACAAGTCCAATTCTTGATTCTACATGTTTAATGGTATGTCTTTGCCATGATGTTCATAGATTTTAATTCAAGATGAACCTTAATGATGAGATTATATCATTTGATGATTGTTAGATGTTAATATGATGTTAGTTAGGTTGTATGAATGTTGAATGATGTTGATTATGCAAGAAATCTAGGGTTTGATCATCTAGTTCATACATTGCTATAAGAGGAAACTTTTTGTTCTTGGAATTCATGATTTGATGATGCGAAGATGTTAGATGTAATGCTTATATGTTATTTAATTGGATTGTACAAGAAATCCATTAAATTGTGATATTGATCATGACTTACTAAAAGTAGAAACTTTTGTGTATGATATTGACAATTTGGATGTTTTGGAGGTGATTAGCATGTTAGAACGAATGCTATAAACTTGATTAGGTATATAATTGTTGAAATTATGGTTGAATTGGATGCTAGACAACTATTGGATATTAGTTTCCCAAAAGGGAAACTTTATTTTGTGAACATTGGATGTGATGATTTGGGTATTCTTATGTTGTTAAGATCATGTTAGAATGATTGTGGATGATGTTTGTCGTGTTAGAAGGTGTAATTGAGTTGTATGGATGCTTGGTTGATCATGTATGAAGTATAGATTTTTATGATCATACATGATGATGAATTATGATTAGTGATTAGGAGACCATGATTGGGTTTAAATTTGGTTGTTACTATATATGCTAGTAATATGGTTATGATTGCCATGCCGTATGCAAATTCGTGGCCTTACATAGTAGGATTGCCAGGGTTTAGGATGTGAGGTTGTGAGTGACTCACATGACATGTAGTGCATGATTAGACTTCACGTATGAATTGTTTGATGTGATGTAATTACAAGTTTTTAGCATGATGATTATTTGAGATTTGCATGAGTGTATGATGATCTAATATATTGAATGATGTGATGCATGTAGATAACTTACATGATATTCATGTATGATTAGTTGATTTGCATGATTAAACAATATTTCATCTAATATGTCACCAACGGGTGAAACGGGTCAACTAGGTTAACATAGGGTTGTTAAGTTTTCAGTACACGTACTTATGTACTTGTGTGTTCTAGTAACCTTTGAAGGTTTCTTTGCATCTATCACGATTCGTTTTTATTCGTTATCATTATACACCAGGTGAGTTCATGCCCCTCTATTTTATAAACCTTCTTCTGGGGGAGGTAGCATACTTGTACTAAACCTATTTTATTATTATAATTGTGTATGTATTAACATAGTGCTTAATACCTTGAAAGTCCTCACACTTTTGGATCGTTGATATTGGTAACTTGCAGGAAATCTTGGGTAGTACTACTTGGTGTGACGAGCCCCACCTGTGCGACTCAAGGTCAAACGGGTGCAATATGTCCTAAACACAAACATCGTCACGACCTAGTAAGTCGTGACAGGAGGCAACAATGCAACACTGTTAGCTTCGATCGCGAAATCACTATGTTTATTACTTGTGAATATAGACTAGCTATCTTATTCAATACACTTCATATGTTATACACTGTTAATATTTATGTTAAACGCAAACTCTTGAACTCACCAACCATTGTGTTGACTTTTTAGTATGCTATTCTCAGGTCGTTAACTCAGCTTGCCATTAGGAGCACACACGGGTCCAGCATGCATCCTAAGGCTTTATTTCATACACACCTTTGTTATCTTTTATATGTGGGTTTTAAACATAGGATGACGCGTCTTTTGCCATATTGTGCATTTATTTACTTTGGGTTTGTCTTATTTGCAAAACGCTTCAACATGGTTTTAGACGTTTAACTTTGGTTGGTTTGTTTTGAATGTGGCATATAGTGTCGTTCTGAGTAACTAGTGACTATGATCCTGGTTTGTTCACACGCCTCGCGGTAAACTCCGCATGTGGATTTTGAGGGTGTGACAGATTGGTATTAGGCCCTCCTGTGTTGTTCGGGGTGGGGGACATACCTCACCAAGATGGTGACTTCTCGGGCTCATTGAGAATGATGAGTCCAAACAGGTGGTGCTTGTGACACCCTACACATATCCCACATCGGCCGTGGACAGAGAATTCCTAGTTCATAAGGAATGTCTGACCTCTAACATTACAACACGTTTTGGGTGTATTGGCTGTGGATGAGAGGAGAACTCCACAGTTAAGCGTGCTTAGGTGGAGCAGTCTAGGGATGGGTGACCTCCCTGGGAATTTTCACCTGGGCAACCAAAAGCAAATCTATGAGCTCCTCATGGCAAAGCGGACAATATTGTTGGTGTGAGGGTCGGGTGTTACAGAATGGTATCAGAGCCTTGTTATATAGGAACTAGGTTGCATTCACACTAGTCTATAACCACCCAAGTTAGTTATTCCTAACTTATCCTTTACTATACTCATTGGCATATACATCACATGCACTGCACCATGGCATCATCATCCTAGGTTTTGGGAGAAAGGCATGCTCGTTCTGAGTCCCCTCCACCTGGACCTCACCGAGTGTATGACTAGTCGCGACATCCTTACCCTCATGGTGAGATAGACTGGGATCAACCATTTGTGCCACCTGAGCGTGACCCCCCACAAGATTGGAGTTATTACCCAACTTGTATAGATCGCATGATTCGTAGAGAGCATGTTCCGAAGCCAGCCACTATTACACCTAGGACTAGGTCAACACTACTTCTGCAGCCCCACTCTTCCATCTTTAGATGTACCCCTTCAGTAGGTCGTGGCGGCATTGACCGCGACACTTGAGACTGAGCATCGACGATTGGAGTGCTCACTGATGAGACTCCAACTAAGGATGATATGCGTCGATTACGGCTAAAGATAGCCATATTTGAGGAGCGGTGTCGTTGTCCTATCAAAGGAAATTTCAAGATAGCTGGTAGAGTGATAGATCTTATCGAGCGTACAGGTGAGCAGGAGCCCCACAATGTTGGCGTTGAGAGCAGATTAACCAGATTGGAAGCACAACTCGTAGCACTACAGATCGAGGACAACCCTGCACCTGCTGAAGACCCCAATAAAGACCCTGAGGAAGAACTCGAAGAAGCCCCAGACGGTGGAGACAATGATGGATCAACTTTGTTCGATTGATTCTCTTTATTCTTATGACTTTGACTGCATAGCGTTTTTCTTGAACCTATGTGGGAAGGGTTGTTTCCCACACAACTAAAAACTTAAATTTTGACATTGATTGAATAATTTGTGAGTTACTTACAAATTATTTTTGATATGTTATCATTTTGGTTATAAATGTTATGGTTATGACTGTACATTATTTCTTATTATTTACTATAGTTTAATGGGATTAATATGAAGATGTTACTCATTATGGTATTTGTGAATGTGAAGTAAAAAATGGACGGTAGAGGCAGAGGACGTAGACGTGGCCGAGGCGTGACGGTGGGCGTGACTCTGGCAACGTGAACATGACCCCATCTGAACTGGTTGCGTTAATAAACCAACACGTGCAAGCGGCATTGAACACACAGAATGCATAGTTTGGAAGTAAATGATGACACTAGTCATCATTTACATGAATATTCCATTAGGTGATTGTTTCTTTCAATTTGATTCCTTTACCCTGACACGTGAATACAGGACTGCCTGATGCATGTACAAAGTGTTCATAGACTGCAAGCCGCATACCTATAGTGGAGCCGAGGGAGCTGTAGGGCTTGTAAGATTGTTGAGAAAACTGAGTCAGTTTTCGTCAAATGCACTGCCCAGTGCCGGATCAGGTGAAGTACACTACAGGAACACTGGAAGGTGCAGCACTCACGTGGTGGAATACGCAAGTGCAGATGCTTGGCCAGGCAATGGCAAATGCACTATCGTGGGAGGAATTCAAGACGATGATGACCGAGGAATACTGTCCATGTGATGAAGTTCAAAAGCTAAAAGCTAAGTTTTGGCAATTGAAGATGGATGGATCCAACATCAAGGCCTACACTACTAGGTCACATGAGCTAGCTACACTTTGTCCTAGCATGGTTAACTAGCTGAGCCGACGGATTGAGCTATACTTGCATGGTTAGTTCCAGAGATTCAGAGTATGGTGACTGTTGCAAATCTCCCTACTATTCAACAGGTGATACGACTGATCACAGGCTCGCTGACCAAGCCGTGGACCAAGGGAAGTTACCCAAGTGGGGCGTTGTAGTAAGCGTGCCCGACAACAAACGCAAGTGGGAAAACAATGCTAGCAAGGGATTGTCATTTGGCAATCAACCTCAGCAACATCAACAACATAGGCAGTTTGATAACAATCGCAACTTCAACCAATCATCTTCATCATCTCAAGGACCAAGTGGATAAGTGGGGGAAATCCAGGTGCAATCGGTGCAACTACCACCTCACTGGCAGGTGTGATAGTTTTCGATGCCAGCGTTGTGGGAAGGTTGGACATGCGGCAAAGGATTGTCGTGGAGAACTGATGAAGAAACCTCAACAGCCTTAACAACCTCAAGAGCATCAACAGCCCCATGAACCACCAAAGGTTGCTTTGAGTGTGGAAAGGAAGGGCATTTCAAGAAAAACTATCCTCAACTGATAAGAATGGGAATGGCAACGGAAGTGGTGGCAATAACACAATGGTGGTAGTGTGGAAAGGAAGGGCATTTCAAGAAAAACTATCCTCAACTGATAAGAAATGGGAATGGCAACGGAAGTGGTGGCAATAACAACAATGGTGGTAATGGTGACAACAATGGAGGCAATAATGGTAGAGCAAAAGGGAGCCTTTGTCATTGGTCATGGTCACGTGAAGCTCTAAACGATCCTACTACTGTTACCGGTAATTTCCTGTTAATGGTCATTTTGCTTCTGTAGTGTTTGACAATAAGAGTTTTATCTCTACTAAGTTTTGTAGAATCTTAAGTGCTATGCCCTCTATCTTGGAGTCTAAGTACGTTGTAGAGTTGGCTGATGGTAAGCAAATCTCTGTTACGCATATCCTTAAGAATTGCAAAATAGAACTCCGCTGGTCATACCTTTGACATGACCTTATGCCTGTTACTCGTGGAAGTTTTGATGTGGTCATAGGCATGGACTGGCTGTCCGAGAAGCAAGCAAAGGTAATTTGTCATGAAAAGGTCATTATATTCCATGGTAGATGGGGAAACACTTTCGGTTAAGTACGCATATCATATCGTTCATGAAGGCCTAGAAGTGGCTACGCAAGGGCCACTTGGCCATATTAGTTCTCGTCTCTAACCAGCAACAAGAGGAAAAGAAGATAGAAGACATTCCGGTGGCATGTGACTTTCCAGAGGTGTTTCCAGAGGATTTGTCTGGACTACCACCTCATCGCCAAGTCGAGTTTCAGATCGATTTGACACTCGGAGCAGCTCCAATTGTGAGAGCACCTTACCGGTTAGCACCGAACGAACTGCAAGAACTATCTACACAACTTCAGGAGTTGTTGATAAAGGGTTTATTCGGCCGAGCTTGTCACCATGGGAGCACTTGTTCTCTTTGTAAGAAGAAAGATGGTACATTCCGGATGTGTATCGACTACAGAGAATTGAACAAGGTCACAGTCAAGAACCGATACCCTTTACCTCGTATCGACGATCTATTTGATCAGCTTCAGGGATCAAGTTATTATTCGAAAATTGATTTGAGATCTAGTTATCATCAACTGAGAGTTCGTGAGGAAGACATCTCTAAAACTGTTTCCGTACTCGTTATGGTCATTACGAGTTCTTGGTCACGCCTTTTGGGTTGACAATGCACCGTAGTGTTCATGGATCTCATGAATCGTGTGTGCAAACCCTACCTTGATTAGTTTCTTATTGTGTTTATTGATGACATATTGATTTATTCAAGGACCAAGGAGAAACATGTGGAACACCTACGTTTAATCTTGGAGCTACTTAGAAAGGAACAGTTGTACGCCAAATTTTCTAACTGCGACTTCTGGATTTGTGAGTGGCAATTTTGGGTCACATTCTTAACGAAAAGGGAATACATGTGGATCCTACAAAGATTGAGGCGATAAGGAACTAGTCGGTACCCAAGACGCCTAGTGAGATAAGGCAATTTCTTGGTCTGGCAGGATACTATCGGCGTTTCATTGAGGGATTCTCAAAAATCGCTCAACCTCTTACAGCTTTGACCCATAAAGGAACAACCTATAAATGGGGTGAGAGTCAGGAAGCGGCTTTTCAGTTGCTAAAGTAGAAACTTTGTAGTGCACTGATATTAGCATTACGTGAAGGAAGTGAGGATTTTGTGGTTTACTGTGATGCTTCTATCCAAGGACTTGGTTGTGTCCTGATGCAACATGAAAAAGTAATAGCTTATGCCTCGCGACAACTGAAGGTGCACGAAAATAAGTACACTACTCAGGACTTGGAGTTAGGAGCAGTGGTCTTTGCCTTGAAGATCTGGAGACACTACTTGTACGTACCAAGTGCACAATTTACAACCGATCACAAGAGGCTTTAGCATATCTTTGAGAAGAAAGAGCTTAACATGAGGCAACGACGCTAGGTGGAATTATTAAACGATTATGATTGTTCCATTAATACTACCCGAGAAAGGCGAATGTAGTCACCGATACCTTGAGTAGAAAGGAAACCTCTAAACCCCGGTGAGTGCGTTCCCTACAATTGACGATTAGCACACACTTGCCCGAGCAAATTAAGGGAGCCTAGACGGAAACCTTAAAAGGTGAGAACGTTAAACCCGAATCTTTACAAGGGATGGATAAACATTTAGAAGTCAAATCCGATGGAATACGATATTTCATGGATGGACTTTGGTACCTTATATGGGGAATCTAACAGACTTGGTTATGAGTGAAGCGCACAAGTCTAAGTACTCCACACATCTTGGTCCTGACAAGATTTATCATGACTTCAAGGCGCACTACTGGTGGCCTAACATGAAGGCAGATGTAGCTACATACGTGAGCAAACCTGACATGTTCTAAGGTTATAGTGGAATACCAGAAACCATCTGGGTTACTGTAACAACCTAAAATTCCTTTGTGGAAGTGGGAACAAATCTCTATGGACTTCATTACTAAGTTGCCCAGAACTCCTAGTGGTTATGACACGATATGGATAATCGTGGACCGACTCACTAAGTCAGCTCACTTCTTGGCGATCAAGGAGACTAATAAAATGGACAGGCTAACTCGAATCTACTTGAAGGAAGTTGTATCGAGGCATGGCGTGCCGATCTCGATTTTATCTGATCGTGATGCTTATTTTACGTCCCATTTCTCGCAGTCATTATAGAAATCTTTGGTACACGTCTGGATATGAGCACTACCTACCATCCACAGACCGATGGTCAGAGTGAACGTACCATTCAAACATTGGAGGACATGCTGCGTGCTTGTGTGATCGACTTTGGGAATAATTGGGAAGCTCATTTACTGTTGTTGAGTTTTCTTACAACAATAGTTATCATACTAGCATCAAGGCAGCTCCATATGAGGCATTATATGGGCGAAAGTGTAGATCACCAGTTTGTTAGGCGGAAGTTGGTGATAGTCAATTGACTGGTCCTGAATTGGTACATAAGACCACAGAGAAGATAGTGTAGATACGAAACCGCATGGCTACAGCGTGAGACTGACAGAAGAGTTACGCAGACAAACGACGGAAACCTTTGAGTTTGAAATCGGTGACAAGGTCTTGTTGAAAGTTTCACCGTGGAAGGGTGTAATTCGGTTTGGCAAGAGGCAAGCTTAATCTAAGATATGTTGGACAATTTAAGATTCTGGAAAAAGATAGGTCCGGTGGCGTATCGGCTGGACCTGCCTGAGTCACTAAGTGGTGTTCATAATGTATTTCACGTTTCAAATAAAAAGAAGTGCCTATCGGACGAGACACTAATTGTACCACTCGAGGAAGCACAAGTAGATGATCAATTATGCTTTGTGGAAGAGCACGTTTAGTAATAGATCGTGAGGTCAAGACTCTTAAGCAAAGCAAGATACCTATAGTCAAAGTTCGTTGGAACTCAAAAGATGGACCGGATTCACGTGGGAAGGCGAGGATCAGATGAAGCTCAAGTATCCTCATCTATTCGAACGACGACAACAGCCGGGGATGGTACTGATTAAATTTCGGGATGAAATTTCTTTCAACATGGGGATGATGTGACAACTCACTCGATTTCGTTATGCCAATGCAGTAGACCAGGGATGTAACACAACCATGTAATGCAATTTTCGGGACGAAAATTCTTTCAACATGGGGATAATGTGACATCCGGTCATTTTCCGTGACCAAACTCCGTTACTTTCGTTAAGTCTTGCATACACGTGTCGTGAGCACACACTAGTTGTCGCTGAATGCTGGTGACTAAATAATTATAATCTATGATAAACAATGATACTATAATTAATAAGTTTGATTATTAGATTACGTGGTTCATGATTTTATAGAATTTAAATGTTTGTTTTATATTCTACGCGATAACGCGACAACATGTAATATATATTTTGTTGTTGTGTGACTTGTTGTAAATGTTTAGGATATTATTATTGGTTAATAATACTTGTGTTTAGTAGTTAAAACTATATAAAAAGTATTAGAAAGATTAGTTTTTTAAAAATATAATTAAAGGGGTTATTTTGTAAATACCTTTTTAATCAAATATTACCATAATTAACCCAACCATTGCCTCCCAAACCCTATTTGTGGCCGAAACCCCCACCCCCACCCTCATTTTTGCGAAATTGATCCATAACATACTAATAAGTCGATTTTGGTTGATTCCAAGTGTTACAAGTTGTTTTACAAGTCCAGTTCTTTATTCTACATGTTTAAAGGTATGTCTTGTCATGTTATTCATAGATTTTAATTCAAGATGAACCCTAATCCGAAATTGGTGATGATTATATCAATTTGATGATTGTTAGATGTTAATATGATGTTAGTTAGGTTGTATGAATGTTGAATGATGTTGATTATGCAAGAAATCTAGGGTTTAATCATCTAGTTCATCCATTGCTATAAGAGGAAACTTTTTGTTCTTAATTCATGATTTGATGATGTTAAGATGTTAGATGTAATGCTTAGATATTAGTTTAATTGGATTGTACAAGAAAATCCATGAAATTGTGATATTGATCATGACTTACTAAAAGTAGAAACTTTTGTGTATGATGTTGAAATTGGATGTTTTGGAGGTGATTATCATGTTAGAATAAATGCTATAAACTTGATTAGCTATATAGTTTGAAATTATGGTTGAATTGGATGCTAGACAACTTTTGGGTATTACTTTGTAAAAGGGAAACTTTATTTTTGTAGAACTTTGGATGTGATGATTGGGGCTGCTTATGATGTTAAGATATGTTAAAATGATTGTGGATGATGTTTGTTGTGTTAGAAGGTGTAAATGAGTTGTATGGATGCTTGGTTGATCATGTTTGAAGTATAAGTTTTTATGATCATGCATGATGATGAATTATGATTAGTGATTAGGAGACCATGATTGGGTTTGAAATTTGTTTGTCACTATATATGCTAGTAATGTGGTTATGATTGTCAAACACGCATGCAAATCCAAGGCCCCTACTTAGTAGGATTGATAGGGTTTAGGATGTGAGGTCGTGAGTGACTTCACATGGCACGTAGTGCATGATTAGACTTCACGTATGAATTTTTTTGATGTGATGTAATTATAATTTTTGAGCATGATGATATTTGAGATTGCATGAGTGTATGATGAATAATATGCATGAGACCTAGGTAGAGCTTGGGTTGAATGATGTGATGCACGTGGATACTTACATGATATTCATGTATGATAAGTTGACTTGCATAATTTAAACAATATTTCATCTAATATGTCACCAACGTGTCAAACGGGTCAACTAGGTTAACCTAGGGTTGTTAAGTTTTCTGTGTACGCGTACTTATGTACTTGTGTGTTTTAGGTATCCTTTGAAGGGTTTCTTTGCATCTATCACGAGTCTCTTTATTCGTTATCATTATACACCAGGTGAGTCTATGCCCCTCTACATGCGGTTTCGTGTTCACTTTTGGTTTCAATTCATACACAACATACGATGTTCCATTTGTGATTGATTAGTGTGATTCCACCGAATGTTATAATCAGATTTTTATATATTGTTCATGAGTGTGTTCATAAGCCTTGAGAATCAAACTCTATAGGACTGGATTTGTAACGAAAAGCAAAAACTATCCTTACGAGAACTATTGTTCTTTAGTGTTTTGGTATAAATAGTCCTTTCCTATGTATTACATAAGCTTTTGCGAATACTTTTTTGATTAGAATACAATTAAATCTTATTTACTTGGTCGTGTTACCTTTATTTGACTTTTTTTCATCGTTCACGACGTATTGCGTCTTTGTTTGACGTCTCACTAATTTCATTCCTCGCGTGTAATTTGATTCTCCATTCTTATTCAATGAAACGAGGACTTTCTTGCTTCTTTACATCTGGTTTCCTTGTCTCATTTGTCAATAAATATTCTGTTGATCCAATATTGTCATTTTGTTTGATTCAATGGATTTTTATGGCACAGTGTGCAAAGTTGGTTGTGGAGTATTCTCGAAGTGTTTTTAGGCAGAAGTGGATTGATTTCAAGGATCATACGTGTGGTTTTGTGTTTGCTTTTTGGTTTCAATTAATACAAAACATACTATGTTCCATTTGTGAATGATTAGTATGATTCCAATGACTGTTATAATCAGATTTGATTATATTTTTCATGAGTGTGTTCGGAAGCATTGAGAATCTAAACTCTTTAGCATTGGATGTTGTTATGAAAATAAAAAAATATCCATGCGAGAACTATTGTTCTTTAGTTTTTTGATATAAATAGTCCTTTTCCTTGTATGTAGTTAAGCTTTTGTGAATACTTTGATGCACCAATTCATAGTTACATAATTTTGATTAGAATACAAGTAAATCTTATTTACTTGGTTATGTTACCTTGATTTGACTACTTTTTCATCGTTCAGACATTGCGTCTTTGTTTGACGTCTCATTACTTTCATTTCGCGCATGTAAGCTGCTTCTCGATTCTTAATGAAAACGAGCACTTTCTTTCTTTTTTACACCTGGTTTCATTGCCTCGATGGTTAATAAAGTATTCTTTTGATCCAATATGTCATTTTGACTGATTCGGTGGTATTTATGGCAAGAGTGTATGAAGCTGGTTGTGGAGTGCTCTCGAAGTGTTTTGTGTGGAATTGGATTGATTTCAAGGCTCGTACATGTGGTTTCGTGTTCCCTTTTGGTTTCAATTGATACAAAACATACTATGTTCCACTTGTTAATAATTAGAGTGATTCCAATGATTGTTATAATCAGATTTGTTATATTGTTCACGAGTGTGTTTAAAAGCCTTGAGAATCTAAACTCTATAGCATTGGATGTTGTTACGAAAAGCAAAAACGTATCCATGCAAGAACTGTTGTTCTTTAGTGTGTTGGTGTAAATAGTTCCTTTTCCATGTAATTAGTTAAGCTTTTGTGAACACTTTGATGCACCAATTCATAGTTACATAATTTTGATTAGAAAACAAGTAAATTTTATTTACTTTGTCGTTTTACCTTGATTTGACTTCTTTTTTATCATTCACGCATTGTGTGTTTGTTTAACATCTCACTATTGTCATTCGCGATGTAATTTGATTCTCAATTCTTATTCAGTCACAACGAGTATTTTCTAGCTTGTTACACTTGGTTTCCTTGCCTCAATGGTCAATAAAATACTCTGTTGATTTAATATTGTCATTTATTTATTGGTGGATTATTTTGGCAAGAGTGTGTGAAATGGTTGTGGAGTGCTCTCGAAGTGGTTTGGGTAGAAGTGGATTGATTTCAAGGCTCGTACGTGTGGTTTCGTGTTCACTTTCGGTTTCAATTGATACAAAACATACTATGTTCCATTTGCAAATAATTAGTGTGATTCAAATGATTGTTATAATACGATTTGATTATATTGGTTCACGAGTGTGTTCGGAAGCATTGAAAATCTAAACCTATAGCATTGGACATCTTACGCAAAGCAAAAAAGTATCCATGCGAGAAATATTGTTATTTAGTGTTTAGGTATAAATAAGTTCCTTTCCCATGTATTTACTTAAGATTTCATGAATACTTTGATGCACCAATTCATAGTTACGTAATTTTGATTAGGATACAAGTAAATCTTATTTACTTGGTTTGTGTACTTGATTTGACTTCTTTTTTCATGGTTCACGCATTGCGTATTTGATGTCTCATTACTTTTCATTCCGGCATGTAATTGATTCTCGATTCTTATTAAGTGAAAACGAGTAATTTCTTGCTTCTTTACACCTTGTTTCGTTGCATTGATGGTTAATGAAATAATCTTTAGATCGTGGTGGATCTTGTATGCCCAAGACACATACAGATTGATGTGGTGAGTACGTTATGATCCAGTCGGGTCATACCCAATAACAAGCTATACAAACACCAATAAATGTTTATTTGTTGATGAGATCATACAATAAACATTGACACCAATTTAGAAAATGGGTTTTCTAAAACATTGCTTTGTAATAGAATACATTATATGGAGAGTTTGTTCATGATATATTATTTGGTTCATTATTAAGTTGGTAAAATAATAACAAATAAAGTGTGTTATTATTATAAAATTAAAAGACGTTTTAATTTTATAAAAATTAAGGGTTGAAAGAGTGCAATTTTATAAAATTTTCAAAATGGGGAACCCATTTTGAACCCCATTTTGGTCGCCCCATGTGCCAAATGAGGGGTCCTTTAGTCTTGGATACTACAAGAATTAAACCATACACTCTACAATCATCTCTCACACTCTCTCTCACACTCTCTCTCACACACACAAGCAAAAGAACCTCCCAACAAGGCTGAAATTTGGATGAAGAAGCTGAAAAAGGGGCTGAAATTTTCATTTGGAGGACCTAACGAAGAGGTTCTTTGTGTTTTGCATCCTTAGAAGCAAAGTGTTTGAAGAGATTGTGGTATCACAACTTGAGGCTATCTCTCTTGAGGGTTGATATTCAACAACTTCATCTTCATCTCATACATCTACAACATTTGTACAATAAAGCTTGTATCTATGAACTCCCTATGTTTTTTTATGGTTTGATAGCACACCATTGCACATATATTATTGATCCTTATTCTTGGTTTTGTTTATGCTTTAAGATGCTAAAATTTTCAGATTGGTGACCATATGTTAAAACATATATTCCGCTACGTTAGTATAGTTTAAATGGTTAAACTAGCTTATTTTACATGTGACAAAACCCAAAAATGGCATCTAGAGCCAGATATGTGGAATATGTGCTTCAAAAGGTCTTGAAAAATTAGTTTTCATGGACAGGGCTGTTTTGTTGTGGATGTATGAATCCCTTATGTTTCAAGGTTTAATCTTGCATGCTTTAGTATAAACCTTGAAAGATTTACATCAAATGGTTAATTGTGTTGTTTGGACAAACCTTAAAGTTTTTGTTTATGTTGGCTGAAACTTTAGGGCTGAAATAAGGGGTTCATTGTTGTTCTTGGATGCTGAATATGTTTCACTTTATGGTGCATAACATAGCCTTGGCCTTATGTGTTTGGTCTTGGTTGATTGTGATTTGTCATTGGTTTTGATTCTTGTAAGGGTGTAATTTGTATTTTGTATTTTCGGTTGTAATTTATTTATTCATTTGGTTATGTATAAATAGATTAGGTGCATTTCTTTTATTAGAAAATTGTATTAGGATATGATTTTTGTAAAAGAAGATGCACAAGATGAAGACTCAAAGAAGGACACGAAAGACATGGACACTTGAAGCATTTGGATGTGGTTTCAAGTGGGAGTTCATGGACACATTTTAATGTGTCATCTCTACCCTTAGGAAAGACCTTATGAAAACACTTGTGATGGCAAACAAGTGTGGTCAACTTAGTGGCTATGGTTATGCACTCATGTTTGTATGTTTAGCTTGTTTGGATGTTTATTGTTTGATTGATTGGTTATGCATAACAAACTCATTAACAACATTACAAGCTGAAAATTTGATGGTTCTTTATCATTAAGTGGGTTAATAGAGGTTATTAAAAGGATTAATGGTTTTAAATAAAGGTTTTATTAAAAGTGAACCATAGGGTACCTTGTATTTGAAAGCATGCAAATATAAGATACATATGTTTTCTAAACTAAGATTATGAAACTTAATTTTCTATTATAAACAAGTTTAACACCGTCCTTTTGCACAACACTTGAGTCATTTGGAAACTCTTAATGGGATAATGGTCACCTAACCATTTTGATGAACTTGTGACTTGAGGTCGGGATACCATATTTGTGGGATAAAGGTCACCTAACCACTTATGTTGGAAACTCACATGTGTGTGCAAGTAGGGTAAACTTAATTTGCAAACCATATTAAATGGATCACCTAAAATGTGGTTTACAAGGTGTTGATGAGATTAACATGCCGACTATACATATGATGTTTTAAAGTCGACCCCATACCCTAGAAGTTGCAAAGGTTGCAATTGTCAAAACGTTGACTACCTTGTTAATTTAAATAATGGGATAAAGGTCACCTAACCACTATTTAAATGTAACATTGGATTCTAGATTTTAAAATTGTGTAAGACACTTAAAAGGGTTTTAATTATTAAAATATGAACAATATTGAAATTACTAAAATTGAACTTTGTTATATTTTGTAGATGGCCACCAACAATAATGAAAACAATGAATTCCCGTCCGCTAACTCACTATCACTAAGGACCATTCTCCAAAAGGAGCATCTAAACCATAATAACTTTATTGATATTTTTAAACTTGAGAATTGTTCTCAAGCAAGAGAAACGATCATACATATTTTGACGATCCGATTCCCGATCAACCTAGTAAGGATGATGAGGAGGCCTATAATTGGGTAAAATACACTGAGGACTCGGTCCAAGTGTCTTGCTTCATGTTGGCAAGTATGACTCCAGATCTCCAAAGGAGTATGAACATAATGGAGCATACAACATGATAACCCAGTTGAAGGAAACGTTCCAAAACAAGCGCGGGTTGAGCACTTCAAAACGGTTCGAGCACTCCATGCGTGTCGTATGAATGACACCCAATCTGTTTCATCTTATGTACTTAAGATGAAAGCCACATCGACCGCCTCAAAAGCTGAATTGTCCCATCTCGGAGAGTTGCTACAGATTTGATCCTCAACTCTTTGTCAAAAAGGTTTGACAACTTTGACATGAACTATAACATGAACGGCGGGACAAGAACATAAGTGAGCTTCACTCTATGCTCAAAACTGCCAACGGCCATAGGTAAAAGGTTTTACCCGTTCTCACCATTAATAAAGGTGGGAACAAGAGGAGGCCTCACCTCGCACCCAAGGCAATGTTGCCAAGGGTAAAGGACACGTTAGGGGAAAGGGAAAGGGAGTGGTAAGAACGCCACCACCAAACTGGCGGAGAAGAAGCAAAAGGTTGCTTCAAATGACCCATAATTTAAGTGTGGGGAGATTGGACATTGGGCCAGAAATTGCCCAGTCCATCTCAAAGAGTTGCAAGCAAAGAGGGATGCCGGCAAACCTTAGGTACAATTTTCATGATTCATATTGATCTAAATTTAATATCCTTTAACACAGGGGTTATTGGATACCGGATGTGGAACTTACATTTGCAACTTATTACGGGGGTCAAAAGAAGTAAGGACTTCAAGAAAGGGATGTAAGCCTCTACATAGGAATGGGGCAAAGTTTCAAGTTGAAGGCCAAGGGACTACATCTTGAGCTTCCCAATGTTTTGGAGCAAGTTTGAACAATATTTTGTATGCTCCTAGTTGACTAGGAACATTATTTCTGTTGCCCAATTAAGACAATATGGTTATGTTTTGTCATTTATTGATAATGAAATCATGTTTCTTTACATGGCACGTTTATTTTAAAGCTATTCCTGTTAATGGTATTTATGAATTGGTTCGTGAAAACACATTATATGATAGCTCATTGTACCAAACCATCACTAAGAAACTCAAATTGGATTTGAGTGGTACCTATCTTTGGCATTGCCATCTTGGTCATATAAACAAGAAGCGCATACAAACACTTCAAAAAAACGTCTTTTAAAAGCAATGAATATGATTCATTTGATGTATGTGAATCTTGTTTACAAGGTAAATGACTAAGGCACCTTTTAGTGGCAAGTCCAAAAGGGCAAAAGATTTATTAGTCATCATACATTCGGATGTATGTGGTCCTTTTAAGCCAATGACTAGGTACCATGAAAGATACTTCATTACCTTTACCGACGACTATAGTCGATATGGTATGTGTACTTGTTAGACACAAAGATGAAGCTTTTGAAATGTTCAAAATCTTCCAAAATGAAGTAGAAAATCAACTCAACAAGAAATAAAATTCTCCGTACCGATAGAGGAGGTGAATACCTAAGAGATGCTTTTAGAGATCATCTTAGAAGTTGTGGTATTGTCTCACAACTATCTCCACCCTGAACACCACAACATAATGGCATGTCCAAAAGGAGAAATCAAACTCTACAGATATGGTTCGATCTATGATGGATAAAGCTCACTGCTCTATCATTTGGGGTTTCGCTTTGCTCTCTGGCGGCCCATATTTTGAATATGGCCCCAACCAAGAAAGTGGAAGCGACACCTTTTGAAATATGGCATGGAAGGTTTCCATCACTGTCATATTTAAAGGTATGGTTGTGAGGCTTATGTTAAGACTCCCACCTCAAACAAGCTAGAAAGCCGTTCAACTAAGTGTATCTTCATTGGATATCCCAGAGATTCTATGGGATATTATTTCAATGATCCATTGAAACAGGAGTTTGTTGCCAAGAAGGTTGAGTTCTTAGAAAGCTAAGTTCTTACGAAAGGAACTAGCGGTAGAGCTGTGGATCTTGAGGAGGATCAAGAACCACAAAACGATACACATTGGTTGATACTAGCACTCATCATGAGATGTTGAAATGATCAAGTGGTTGATCAAAGTACACAGAACGTTCGCAGATCTGGTAGAATTAGTAATCTGCGTGAAAGATATGGACTTTTTGGAGATGGATGCTATGTGGTAGATTTCGATGAACCAACCACCTATCATGATGCAATGTCCAATTTGGATTGTGAGAAATGGCTTAAAGCCATGAACATTGAGATGCAATCCATGTATGACAATCAAGTGTGGGACTTGGTTGAACTACCTCTTAACTCCAAGATAGTTAGAAGCAAGTGGGTTTTAAAGAAGAAAACCGATATGCATGGAAACTTGGATACTTATAAAGCAAAAGGTTTCACTCAACTCAAGGGGTTGATTATGATAAGACCTTCTCACCGGTTTTAATGCTAAAGTCTATTAGGATATTATTTGCCATAGCTGCTCATTATGATTATGAGATTTGGCAGATGGATGTCAAAACTGCTTTTCTAAATGGATATCTTGAGGAAGATGTCTATATGGTTCAGCCTGAAGGTTTTGTCAACTCAAAACACCCTAACAAAGTATGCAAGTTAAAGAAATCAATTTACAAATTAAAGCAAGCATCAAGAAGTTGGAATCACCGTTTTGATGAAGAAATAATCAAATTTGGGTTCATCAAAAATGCTGATGAAGCATGTGTATATAAGAAAGCTAGTGGGTGCATCACCACTTTCCTAGTATTGTATGTCGATGACATCCTACTATTTGGAAATGACATTCCAACCATGGAAGGTGTAAAAATGTAACACCCGAATATTTATTATTTTGAAGCAGGTGAAGAAAGAAAAGAAAATAAAGTTCAAAGTCGAGGGACCAGACTCGCCAACGAAGAAAAGTTGGGAAATGTGGTGATATTAGTAGGGAGAGGGTAGCCCACTCTCCCCACACACCCCACATTTCAACTTCATAGAGAGAAAGGAGAAGAATAAGATAAAAAGAGTGGTTCGGGTGATTCGGGTGGCCATACTCGTTGTGTAGCAAGCCAAATCGAAGCCCTTAACGTTGTGGTCGTTTATGTAAGTTCTAGGACCCCACTTTTACTTGTTTTCAACCGATTTTGGGGCTGGAAAGCATAAAAAACCGTTTTTGTATGTGTATGTGTTTGACCCATTTAGGTGTGATGTGTGTGATGCGTTTCGTGTATGTTTCCGGGCTTGTGTGTGCTTGTATGGTGTTATGGTATGCATTCCTAAGGTTCATGAGGGTTAATTTAGGCTTAAAATGGGTTTACATGAGTTTGGAGGCCGAAAACCCTCGGCTGCAGTCGGGATGAACTCCATTCTGCATCAGCTAGGGCTAGGCGACCGAATGGAGGCCATACGCCGACTGAGGGGCGATTGAGGGTCATTCGCACGATTGGGATTCATTCGTATGATTGAGGATTCAATCGCACGACTAAGGTTTTAGTCGCACGACTGGGAGTCCATCGCATGGGGAGTCATGCGACTGAGGGTACAGTCGCATAAGTGCTTTGTCGCATGAGTTCGTTCGCATTAGATCAGTCGCATAGGCGCCATTCGCATTTGTTCCATCCGCATGAGGTTCATACGCACGACTGGATGCCCATTCGCCTAAATGTTCATCCGC
Source organism: Flaveria trinervia (assembly GCA_025506515.1). Classification (NCBI taxonomy): domain Eukaryota; kingdom Viridiplantae; phylum Streptophyta; class Magnoliopsida; order Asterales; family Asteraceae; genus Flaveria; species Flaveria trinervia. Next base: position 15,801 of record JACCIX010001230.1, on the reverse strand, counting down.
TTGAGTTCAATCGCATGATGTTCAGTCGCATGGAGGCCATTCGACTATTGGGTGTCCATACGCACGATTAGGGCTGTTGCACCCGAAGAAAGTGTAGTTAGACTTTTGGCTCTCGAGGGAAAGTGCAGATGTAAGTCTTGACGTAAAGGTTTCCTGTAAGAGCATGTAAGATAGCAGATATGTCCTTAGAAGCATGTAGGGCATAGAGATGATGATGTTGCATGTTATGTATGTATGATGTTGCCCTGTATGATGTGATGTGGATGCATGTTAATGTTCCTTAGTATGATGTATAATATCTTTCCTATGGCTTTACTTATTATGAGGAATGAACGAAGTATTATGTAACGTAAAGTGAAAGATAATGAAAGAGGAACATGATGATGAATGCATGTATTAATGAACAAATGAAAGAAGTCTTGCAAGCATTGGATATCAGGGTCCTTCTTTGTGATTGACCAAACGTGTAGTGCCTCTACCGCTTACCCCTAGTACTGTGGCATACGTTTAGCTGTTCATTTATTGACTTCGGCCCAGTAGCTAAGACTGATGGTTACTCCTAGTACCGTGGCATACGTTTAGCTGTTCATTTATTGACTTCGGCCCGGTAGCTAAGACTAGCCGGGGTGTAGCACATGGTATTGGTACGGTTGATGTCCGATGCGCAAGTAAAGTTATATAGAACGAATGGACGAATGAATGAATGAAGAAGATAATAATGATATTATCTATGCGTACGTATGATGTGTGATCATGTAAAAGTAACGAATGGTTTTATATGAAAGTAAAGTAAGTTTTATAATAAAACTAGGACTCACTCAGCAACGCTGACTTTTTATATGTTTTCCAGTTGGCAGGAAATGATTGCTGAGGATGGCACTGTGAAGCTACTCAGCTCCTTTTGGGATGGCATTCTTTTGATTGATGTTTTTGCATTGTAATGCGAACAAACTATTTTGTAATGAATGTTGTATTAATTTGCAAAAGCATTTACATGGAAATGAAAGATTGTTTTAGTTTTCCGCTGCAATTTTATGAGATACAAATGTAATTATACGTTTTATGTGCGATGAGAACCCAGTTGTAAGTGTCCTGATTTTGGGGCTTACAAGTTGGTATCAGAGCCAAAGTTTAAGTGAAATGGGTAAATTTTCAAAATAAACCTTTACTTAAACTGAGAATGGGACGGAAAGGGAATGGGATGCCAATATGAGTAGCTGCGTGCCATCAGGTATTTTCGTAAAGTTAACCAGTTTTATCTGCGCATGGTATGTGTTATGTGTTGTATGTGGATTTAAATACTGATGTAGTCAGGACAGGTAATGCTTGGGGTGTGAAGAGTAAAGTAAGTGGCTAATCACAACTGGCCACTATAATTAGGGACTTACTATACTTAACATAAACTGAGCTGTTCCCTTGAATGACTGTGTTGGTGTTTGAATCTTTCAGTGTGCGTGTGATGGCCGGAGGTAGACCTTCGAAAGCTTCAAGGGGTGGAGGTCACGGTGTTGAACTGCGACCCAAGAGAGGGAGACCTAGAGTTGAGAAGGTGGTTGATGAAGAACCAGAGACCCCTCATCCGGAGGGTGGCGACGAGAGCGCCAATCTGAGAGCTTCGGTAAAGGAGGCTGTGGTGGAAGAGGTTCATCAGGTGATGCAGACGATTCTATCGTCTGTGGTGACCGAAGTGATTAAGGCAGTAAGAGAAGGGGAAAGAAAGGAGAGAAACAGGTCCTCGGGAGGACGGGAACAACCAGAGCTGGAAACGGTTCTCTCAGATGATGAAGAAGAGGAGGAGGAAGAAGAGCCTGTGCCGGATACAGCACGAGGCTGTAACTATGGGGGGGTTTATGAGATGTAAGCTCCCTACTTTCGACGGTAATGGCAATGCTGCCGCTGCTCACCGATGGGTGAGAGAGATGGAGGTCGTTCTCGACATCAGCGAGTGTCGGGAAGATCAGAAGGTGAAGTTTGCCACTCATTCATTTATGGACTCGGCACTATGTTGGTGGGATGACATTGTCCAAGCAGAGAGAAATGGCCCGAGTTGAAGAAGATGGTGATTGAGGAGTTCTGTCCTCACAGGGAAATGGATAAGTTGGAAAGGGAGTTTCTGCAGTTGGAGGCTAGAACCATGACACACCAGCAGTATACAACAAAGTTCAATGAGATGGCACGATTGGTGCCAGATCAGGTGACGCCTCTATCTCGGAAGATCAAGAGGTACATTCAGGGCTTACCGGGGGATGTCCGCAAGCATATGATCGCCGCCCGACCAAGCACGTTTAGGTCGGCGGTTGATTTGGCAGGGAGACTGTATGAGGAGCGGGAGGTGGTGGTGACTAAAGCGAGTAAGAAGGGTGGTGGTGATCGGAACTGGAATGGGAGGAGGTTTGGTCGGGGTGATTCCTCGACGGGTAACAAAAAGGCACGGGTGGATGACCGCCGCGTGGCCACATCGGGAGCGGGATCAAGGAGGTGTGGTAAGTGTGGAAAGGAGCATGCGGGATAATGTAGGCTGGGTTTGAATGTGTGCTTCAAGTGTGGGAAGACAGGGCATATGGCGAAGGATTGCCTATCGGGCAAATGTTTTAACTGTGGGAAAACTGGTCATATGAGCAAAGATTGTAAGAAGTCAAGGGCTGAGGGTTCTGGGTGAAGAAGACGGGAAGTGATGGACCGAGGGCGAGCAATAGGGCATTCACCATGACACAGGAGGAGGCTAGGACGGACCCTGACGTTGTGTCCGGTACGTTTCTAGTGAACCAAACTTTAGCTTCTGTGTTATTTGATTCTTGTGCTAGTAAGAGTTTTATTTCTGCTGCTTTCTGCGCTAAGTTGCCTGTTAGTAGTAGACATGTTGATGCACCCTTTGAGGTAGAAACTACCATAGGTAAGTCTACCAGGATTTCTGAGATGATAGAGAATTGTGATGTGGAACTTAAGGGTCATAAGTTCCTGTTAGACCATTCGTGATGGCCTTAGGTGGTTTTGATTTGGTTCTTGGGATGGATTGGCTAGCGGACTTCGAGGCGAACATTGTGTGTCGCAAGAAGATGATTCGGTTGTCGGCACCTGACGGTAGTTCAGTAACGGTTTATGGTAATCGGGTTACTATGATTCCGAAGGTGATCTCGATGGAGGTGCTGGAAAGTGTATGAGGCGTGGATGTAGTGCTTACTTGGCCTATGTAAAAGATGTGGATACGCCAACACCACAACCAGCCGATGTACCGGTTGTGTGTGACTTTCCAGACGTGTTTCCAGAAGACTTATCAGGAGTGCCACCTGACAGAGAGATTGAATTTCAGATTGATCTGATGCCGGGTGCCCAACCTGTTGCCAAAGCACCGTATCGGTTGGCTCCGACCGAGATGAAAGAGTTGATGGAGCAGTTGCAAGAGCTGCTTGATAAGGGGTTCATTAGACCGAGTATCTCTCCTTGGGGTGCTCCGGTCCTGTTTGTAAAGAAGAAAGACGGTAGTATGAGGATGTGCATCGACTACCGCGAGCTGAACAAGTTGACGGTGAAGAACCGATACCCCTTACCGAGGATAGATGATTTGTTCGATCAGCTTCAGGGTGCCAGTTGGTTCTCGAGAATAGATCTTCAATCTGGTTATCATCAGCTGAAGGTGAAGGAGCAAGATGTTCCTAAAACAACTTTTCATACGCGCTATGGTCATTACGAGTTTCTTGTCATGTCTTTTGGTTTGACCAACGCGCCAGCTGCTTTTATGGATTTGATGAACCGTGTGTGTCGGCCGATGCTGGATAAATCAGTGATTGTGTTTATTGATGATATCCTGATTTACTCGAGGAGCGAAGTAAAGCATGCCAGTCACATTCGGGAGGTTCTAGAGACGTTGAGAAGGGAGAAATTGTATGCTAAATTCTCCAAGTGCGCGTTTTGGTTGCGCGAAGTTCAGTTTTTGGGTCATGTGGTGAATCCTGATGGGATAATGGTGGACCCGGCGAAAGTGGAGGCGGTTATGCAATGGCAGTCACCGAAGACACCATCCGAGATCCGTAGCTTCTTGGGTTTGGCGAGCTACTATAGAAGATTTATCCAAGACTTCTCTAAGATTGCTTCTCCACTGACTAAGTTGACCCGAAAAGATGTAAAGTTTGTTTGGGGTCAGGCTCAAGAGAAGGCGTTCGAGGAACTGAAGGTGAGGTTGACTCAAGCTCTAGTCCTGTCCTTACCCGATGGAAGTGAAGATCTAGTGGTTTATTCTGATGCTTCCTACTCGGGGTTGGGGTGCGTGTTAATGCAAAGAGGAAAGGTTATAGCCTATGCTCTCGACAGTTAAAGGTTCATGAGGTCAATTATCCTACTCATGACTTGGAGCTAGCAGCCGTGGTCTTTGCATTGAAGATTTGGAGGCACTACCTCTACGGGACGAAGTGCACCATATTCACTGACCACAAGAGTCTGAAGTACTTCTTTGAGCAGAAGGATCTGAACATGAGGCAGAGACGGTGGTTGGAACTTATAAAGGACTATGATTGTGAGATCCACTACCATCCGGGCAAGGCCAATGTAGTGGCTGACGCCCTTAGCCGGAAGGAGAGACCCGAGCCGATTCGGGTGAAAGCATATCAGTTGATCATGACCTCTGATGTAATGAATCAAGTCAAAGAGTTCCAAGATGAGGCGTTGAAAGAAGATCATCTTAACTCTGAAAGAATGAGGGGTCTGGTCGCGGATTAGGTGAAAACACACTCGGTGTTAGTACCCGATTCGATCGTGTGTGGATTCCTCGTTTTGGGGATCTATGGGTGAAGATCATGGATGAAGCTCACAAGACTCGATACTCCATTCATCCTGGTGCCACGAAAATGTACCATGATATGAAGAAAGATTATTGTGAAGGATTTGATCTGCCCAAGATACATATTAAATTGATGTGGCTAGTGTGATATGATCCAAGTCGGGTCATACCCAATAACAAGCCAAACAAACACCGATAAATATTTGTTTGTTGATGAGATCAAACAAATAAATATAAGCACCAACAAAGAAACGGGGTTTCCTAAAACATTGGTTTTGAAAATGAACAACATTATATGGATAATTTGTTCCTGAGAAATTGTTTGTTTTATTATTTAAATTAGTTGAATAATATCAAACAAGAGTATGTTAGGTTTTATAAAATTACAAGGGTTTTAATTTTATAAAAATTGAGTGCAAGAGTATATTTTATAAACATTTCAAATGGGAGGGAAACCCACTTTGTGGGACCCCAACTTCGGCCGCCCCTTTTGGGGTTGAAGTGCTTTGATTTGTTGTTGTTGCATGCAAAAGAGAATCCTCTCAAAACTCTCTCCTTAATTTCGAATTTTAGAGCTGGAAATACAAGATTTTCAGCTTTCAAAGAAGTGTTCTTGGCTGCAAAATCAAGTTGGGAGAGGGTTCTACTAGTTGGTGTTGCAAGTCCTAGCAAAGGGGTGTTTGCACAAGCTTGGGGTATCATCTCTTGAGGACTTCTACATTGAAGTCTTGATCATCTAACATCATCATCTTGTGCTATACATCCACGGATCCAAAGGTGTATTGTTGGTGGTTTTGGTGCAGCTTTCTTGAGGGTTTCTTGGTTGAAGATTCAGCCATAAAGTTCATCTTTTGCTCCCTCTCAAATCCATTTTCTAGCACCTTGAAAGGTTGTCTTCTTAACCTCTTTTGGTTGTTATCTTGTATGCATTTCGTATTTGGATCCATGGTTTGGGTTTAGCTTAACAAATGAGTTTGATAATCTATATGTTAACAAGTTTTGAAACTTATTATCCGCTGCGTTTTTCATATATACAACATTATATGAACTTTGATAAACTTGTTAAATCCCTACAATGGCATCAAGAGCCACTTATACGAATGCATACATGTATATGACACTCTAGTTCACGATTTTGTGGTGTGTGACACCATATGGCCGAGAGATTAGAGGGCTGGATTGGTCCCCTTTTCTGATTTTAAAGATACTATTTTATATGCATGATTAGGATCTTTAAAATTTAGGTAATGGTTGTTTGTTTGTTTGAACCAAACCCATTTGTTCTTGGTTTATGTTGGCCAAGAATACGGGTTGAAAAGGGGCTGCAAAATCGTTTGTTACGTGCATATTTGGATGTGTATATGGATGTTCATAACCTAGCCAATATCTTGTATTTGGATGTGTTTTGTGTTGTGATGTTGTATGATTATTTATTTGGGTTTGTAATCTATTTATTATTTATGTTAGTTTGTAATAATAAGTAGATTAGTTGTATTTCTTTTACTAGTAAAAAATGTATTAGGATATATTTTGTAAAAGAAGTTCAAGAAGACTTTGGTTTTTGGTTTGGGCCATTTTAGGCCCAAATGGGCCTCATAGCCCAAGATTGGTTTTAAGCCCAATAACCAAAGCCCAAGGCATGAAGGCCCAAGAAAGCTAGGAGCTGAAGTTGGAGCCCAAAAGAAAGCCCAAAATGGACACTTGATGCATTAGGATGCGGGATCAAGTGGGAGCACACCATCTCAATGCCTTGTGTCATGTTTATGCTTTATTATTGACCTTCTTGGCACACTGTTTTGGCCAAGAAGTGTTGCCAAATCCATTGGCTATGGTTAAGGACTTGTGGTGTTTTATCATGCATGTATGGTTGATTTATGTTCTACTTATCCATTATGGAATTGGATAGTTAACACTTGAAATCTACCACTCGCATAAAATTGGTTCCTTAGAAATCAATAAGTGATAAAATGGGTTTTACCAAAGGTTATTGATTTCATAATTAAATGCGCTATTAAAAGGAATTTTGAAATAAGTTTTCAAATAAACTACCATGTATTTGAATGCATACAAATGCAAGGTATGAAAATTGTTTTCCAAACTAGAATTTTGTGAAACTAAATCCCTTTTAACAAGTCAAACACCATCCTATTATACAACACTCGAATCATTTGAGAATTTAATGTGGGATAAAGGTCACCTAACCACATTAAAGGAACTTATGGTTTTGAGGTGGGTTTGCCATATTTATGGAATAAAGGTCACCTAACCACTAATATTAGCAAATCCGCATGTGTGTCTAAGTAGGACGACTTAATTTGGAAATCATGCATTAGGATCACCGAAGCATGACGTACAAAGGGTGTTGATAGGATAAACATGCCTAACAAACATAAGATGTTTAACCGATCCCATACACTAGAAATTGTAATAGGTTACAATTGTCAAACGTTGACTACCTTGTTAATTTAAATAAAGGGATAAAGGTCACCTAACCGATATTTAAATGTAACGTTGGATTCTAAAATTTCGACTATTAATTGTCTATGAGACAAAAAAGGGTATTAATAATCAAAATCCATTGATATTAAAAGTACTAAAATTTCAACTTTGTAATATTGTAGATGGCTAACAACAACAACGCAATCCCGACCGTCCATAACCTATCACTAAGGACCATCCTTGAAAAGGAACGTCTAAACCATGGGAACTTCATGGATTGGTACCGAAATTTGAGAATTGTTCTCAAACAGGAAAAGAAGTCCTGTGTGTTAGACGATCCCATTCCCGATCAACACGATGAAAATGACGTTGAGGCCTTTGCCGAATGGGTCAAGTACACCGAAGACTCTGTGCAAGTCTCGTGTCTCATGCTGGCAAGTATGATACCCGATTTGCAAAAGGACTTTGAGAACCAAATGCCTATGACATGATCACCCAGTTGAAGGAAATGTTCCAACAACAATCAAGGGTGGAGCGCTTCGAAACCGTTCGGGCACTTCATGCATGTCGAATGGACGAGACCCAATCGGTATCATCTTACGTTCTTAAGATGAAGAGCCACATTGATTGCCTTGAAAGGCTTAACTGTCGTGTGTCCAACGAGTTGGCAACAGATTTGATCCTCAACTCCCTATCCAAGAAGTTTGATAGCTTCGTTATGAACTATAACATGAATGGATGGGACAAGAGCATTGGTGAGCTTCACTCAATGCTCAAAACGGTCGAGGCAGGCATGGGTAGAAAGGTTCTACCGGTCCTTACGATCAATGAAGGTGGTAGTAGGAAAAGGCACCTCCCCGACCCTAGGGCAAGTGTTGCTAAAGGGAAGGGACACGTCAAGGAAAGGGTAAGGGTAAAGCAAAAATGGAGCAGCCCAAACGAAAGAAGCAAAAGGTTGCTCAAGATGACCCGTGTTTTGAGTGTGGTGAAGTAGGCCATTGGAAACGCAATTGTCCGGTCTATCTCAAAGCGTTGAGATCGAAGAGGGACGCGGGGCAAACTTCAGGTACAATGTTTATGATACATGTTGAGCTTAATGTTATTTCTTCTAACACATGGGTATTAGATACTGGATGTGGAACTCATATTTGCAATTTATTGCAGGGGTTCAAAAGAAGTGAGCATTATGCAAAAGGGGAAATAAGTCTCTTTATGGGCAATGGTGCAAAGGTTCACGTGGAAGCCCAAGGAGACTACATTTTGAAGCTTCCAAGTGGGTTGGAAGTCATTTTAAAGAATGTATTGTATGCACCTAGCTTGACTAGGAACATTATTTCTGTTTCCCGTTTAAGACAATATGATTATGATTTCAAGTTTGTTGACAATGATATTCATGTTTCTTTAAATCATGTGTTTTATTTTAAAGCTATACCTTGTAATGGTATTTATGAATTGGTTCATGATAACACAACATATGATAGCTCTATGTACCGAGCAACCACCAAAAGGCTCAAACTTAATTTGAGTGATTCCTATCTTTGGCATTGTTACCTTGGTCACATAAACAAGAATCGTATGCAAAAACTTCAAAAGAATGGTCTTTTGAAAACCAATGAAAATGATTCATTTGGTGTATGCGAGTCTTGTTTACAAGGTAAAATGATAAAGGCCCCTTTTAGTGGGACTAATGAAAGGGCAAAAGATTTATTAGGGATCATACATTCCGATGTATGTGGACCTTTTAAACCAACAACTAGGAATGGTGAAAGATACTTCATTACCTTTACCGATGACTATAGTCGACATGGGTATGTGTACTTGTTAAGACACAAACATGAATCTTTTGAAATGTTCAAAATCTTCAAGAATGAAGTAGAAAATCAACTCAACAAAACGGTCAAGATTCTTCGTACAGATAGAGGAGGTGAATACCTTAGTAGTGAATTTCAAGAATATCTTAGAAGTTGTGGGATTGTCTCACAACTTACTCTACCTGGAACACCACAACATAATGGTTGTCTGAGAGGAGGAATCGGACTCTATTGGATATGGTTCGATCTATGATGGCTAGAAGTACGCTACCTCTATCATTTTGGGGTTACGCATTGCTCTCCGCGGCCCGTATTTTAAATATGGCCCCAACCAAGAAAGTGGAAAGGACACCTTTCGAAGTATGGCATGGAATGGTTCCATCACTGTCATATTTAAAAGTTTGGGGGTGTGATGCTTATCCTAAGCAATACACTCAAAACAAACTGGAAGCCCGATCCACAAAGTGTGTCTTCATTGGATATCCTAGAGATTGTATTGGATATTATTTCTATGATCCGACAGAACAGAAAGTGTTTATTGCTCGAAAGGCAGAGTTCTTGGAAACTAAGTTTCTTTTGGAAGAAACTAGTGGAAGAGCAGTGGAACTTGAAGAGGTTCAAGATTCACAAGACGATACACAACTGGTTGATACTAACAATCAACATGAGGATGTTGAAAATGATCATATGGATGATCAAGATACACAAAACGTTCGTAGATCTGGTAGAATTAGTGTTCCTCCTGAGAGATATGGATTTTTCATGGATGGATGCTATGTGGTAGATTCGGATGAACTAACCACATACCATGATGCAATGTCAAAACCTGATTTTGATAAATGGCAAGAAGCCATGAACGTTGAGATGCAATCCATGTATGATAACCAAGTTTGGGAATTGGTTACACCACCTCTTAAGTCCAAGATAGTTGGAAGTAAGTGGGTTTTCAAGAAGAAAACCGATATGCATGGAAACTTGGATACTTATAAAGCTAGACTCGTAGCAAAAGGTTTCACTCAAACCCAAGGGATTGATTATGATGAAACTTTCTCCCCTGTGGCAATGTTAAAGTCTATTAGGATATTATTTGCCATAGCAGCATATTATGACTATGAGATTTGGCAAATGGATGTCAAAACTGCTTTCCTAAATGGATATCTTGAGGAAGATGTCCATATGGAACAGCCTGAAGGTTTTGTCGATCCAAAACATCCTAACAAGGTATGCAAGTTAAAGAAATCAATCTACGGATTGAAACAAGTGTCAAGAAGTTGGAATCACCGTTTTGATGATGAAGTAAAGAAATTTGGCTTCATCAAAAACACTGATGAAGCTTGTGTGTATAAGAAAGCTAGTGGGAGCATTATTACTTTCCTTGTATTATATGTCGATGACATTCTACTTTTTGGAAATGACATTCCAACCTTGGAAGGTGTAAAAACCTGGCTTGGAAGCTGTTTTTCCATTAAGGATCTAGGTGAAGCCACCTATATTTTGGAAATAAAGATCTATAGGGATAGATCAAGGCGGTTGATAGGTTTAAACCAAAGTGCATACATTGAAAAGATCTTGAAGAGGTTCAAGATGGAGAATTCTAAGAAAGGTTTTGTGCCTATTCAAAAGGGAGTCATATTGAGCTCATCTCAATGCCCCAGTTCAAAGGTTGAACAAGAAAGAATGAATGGAGTCCCATATGCATCTGCTATAGGATCCATCATGTATGCAATGATATGTACTAGGCCGGACGTGTCATGTGCTCTGAGCATGACAAGTAGATATCAGCAGAATCCTGGTAATAGTCATTGGATGGCTGTTAAGAGTATTTTGAAATACCTTAGGAACACTAAGGATATGTTCTTAATATATGGATCTGGTGAGGAGGAGCTTGTTGTAAAGGGTTACACGGATGCGAGTTTCCAAACTGATCGAGATGATTCTCGATCACAGTCGGGATATGTCTTCATTACGGAGGAGCAGTCTCTTGGAAGAGCTCAAAGCAAGATGTAGTGGCACTATCTACAATAGAATCATAATACATCGCCGCTTCATTGGCAGCTCAAGAAGCTGCGTGGCTTAGGAAATTCATTGCTGATCTAGGGGTAGTTGCTACCATTCAAGACCCCCTAGAGATCTTTTGTGACAACGAAGGTGCGATTGCTCAAATCAAGGAACCTCGTGCTCATCAAAAGACTCGGCACATTGAACGGAGATTCAACTACATAAGGGATGAAGTTAAAAAGGGAAAAATATGTATTCGCAAAGTTCACACCGATCAAAACATTGCGGATCCATTCACGAAGCTCCTAGATAGGTCAAAGCATGAAAGTCATACTTGTGCCTTAGGACTTCGATATTCTAGTGATTGGACTTGATCAAATTTTGTATTTGGATATTGGAACTTATGTTATTTACCTCATTCTATGGTTATAATTTTCATTTGTCCTTCCATTTTAGCATGTTTAAATCTGTGAATAAGTAAGTTATTCTAAACGTCCGTGGTCGATCATACTTGTGGGAGCAACTATGAATGTAAGACTATAATGAACTTGGATTGGTTGATATTCATAAGGTATGAATATAGAGCAAGTCGTTGCTACCAAGGTTCATTGATATCTATGGATTTTAGATATTGGACCGACCCGCTTTCAATTATTTCTGCATGGAATCTTTGTGATTAGTCATAAGAGATATTGAGTAAAGGCGAATATCATTGTATCCTCAGACCTGAGATGCATATTGGGTCTTGATATTCATCAAGTATTGTACTTTGACTTGGTTCTTTGCTGTTATGAAAGATTAGCAGTACATAAGGCTGAGTTCAGGCATGATATAAGGTGATTGTGAGAGACATATGTAGTCAAGATGGAATTTGTTCCTCTTATTCGTGAGAGTTAGATGTCTAAGGCCTGTCAAAGTTAAACCCGCGGAGAATGACAATTCTGTGTCTCTAGGATTAACATGACATCTGTAACAAAAGGAAAAATGATTAATTCACCTAAATCATATTCAAGTGAGGTACTTGAAAAGGATGATGTTATTGAATGGCACTTAGTCATATACATTAGGGGTAACAAACCGTTGCTAGGCGTTATTTGCTGCTTGCATCAATCTTCTATGAATCTTGTGCAAGTGGGAGATTGAAGGATTTGATCTGCCCAAGATACATATTAAATTGATGTGGCTAGTGTGATATGATCCAAGTCGGGTCATACCCAATAACAAGCCAAAAAAACACCGATAAATATTTGTTTGTTGATGAGATCAAACAAATAAATATAAGCACCAACAAAGAAACCGGTTTCCTAAAACATTGGTTTTGAAAATGAACAACATTATATGGATAATTTGTTCCTGAGAATTGTTTGTTTTATTATTTAAATTAGTTGAATAATATCAAACAAGAGTATGTTAGGTTTTATAAAATTACAAGGGTTTTAATTTTATAAAAATGGAGTGCAAGAGTATATTTTATAAACATTTCAAATGGGAGGGAAACCCACCTTGTGGGACCCCAACTTCGGCCGCCCCTTTTAGGGTTGAAGTGCTTTGATTTGTTGTTGTTGCATGCAACATAGATAACCACACTCTCTTCCACCAAGACTGAACTCTCTCTCTCACACATACACAAAAGAGAATCCTCTCAAATCTCTCTCTTTAATTTCGAATTTTAGAGCTGGAAATTACAAGATTTTCAGCTTTCAAAGAAGTGTTCTTGGCTGCAAAATCAAGTTGGGAGAGGGTTCTACTAGTTGGTGTTGCAAGTCCTAGCAAAGGGGTGTTTGCACAAGCTTGGGGTATCATCTCTTGAGGACTTCTACATTGACGTCTTGATCATCTAACATCATCATCTTGTGCTATACATCCACGGATCCAAAGGTGTATTGTTGGTGGTTTTGGTGCAGCTTTCTTGAGGGTTTCTTGTTGAAGATTCAGCCATAAAGTTCATCTTTTGCTCCCTCTCAAATCCGTTTTCTAGCACCTTGAAAGGTTGTCTTCTTAACCTCTTTTGGTTGTTATCTTGTATGCATTTTGTATTTGGATCCATGGTTTGGGTTTAGCTTAACAAATGAGTTTGATAATCTATATGTTAACAAGTTTTAAAACTTATTATCCGCTGTGTTTTTCATATATACAACATTATATGAACTTTGATAACTTGTTAAATCCCTACATATTGGTGGCCGGGTGTGAAGCACGACGTGGTGGAGTATGTGAGTAAGTGCCTTACTTGCTTACAGGTGAAGGCCGAGCACCAAAAGCCGTATGGGAAGATACAACCTTTGGATATACCGAAATGGAAGTGGGAGCACATCACCATGGATTTCATTACAAAGCTGCCGCGTACCCTAAAAGGGTATGATGCCATATGGGTGATAGTTGATCGCTTGACAAGAGTGCTCACTTCCTACCGATCCGCCAGACATGTTCGTCAGAGAGGTTAGCTGATCTGTTCATCAAGGAATTGTAACTCGTCATGGTGTGCCGGTGTCTATTGTGTCGGATCGCGACACCCGGTTTACATCTAAATTTTGGGAGAAGTTCCACGACGCTATGGGGACGAGGTTACATATTAGCACGGCTTATCATCCCCAGACTGATGGTCAGTCAGAAAGGACCATTCAGACACTGGAAGACATGCTCCGGGCATGTGTGATTGATTTTGGTGGAAGTTGGGATGACCACCTACCGTTAGTCGAATTCTCATACACCAACAGCTATCATGCCAGCATTGGCATGCCTCCATATGAGATGTTATACGGTAGGAGATACAGAACACCCGTTTGTTGGGGTGACATTGGTCAAAAGGAATTGGGGAGCGTCGAGGTAATCGAGGTTACGACTGAGAAGATTGAAAAGATCAAAGCCTTTATGAAGGCAGCCAAAGATAGACAGAAGTCGTATGCGGATAAACGACGCAGGCCGATTGAGTTCCAGGTGGGTGACCGGGTTATGTTGAAGGTCTCACCTTGGAAGGGTATTATCCGTTTCAGAAAGCGGGGCAAGTTGAGCCCAAGGTATATAGGCCCCTTTCGAGTACTTTCTTGCTTGTTACACCTGCTTTCCTTGCCTCAATGGTCAATAAAATATTCTGTTGATCCAATATTGTCATTTTAATTAATTCGGTGGATTGTTAAGGCAAGAGTGTGCGAAGTTGGTTGTGGAGTGCTCTTGAAGTGTTTTGGGCAGAAGTGGATGAATTTCAAGGTTCATATGTGTGGTTTTGTGTTTCGTTTTGGTTTCAACTGATACAAAACATACTATGTTCCATTTGTGATTGACTATTATGATTCCAGTTATTGTTATAATCTGATTTTATTATAATGGTTCACGAGTGTGTTCAAAAGCCTTGAGAATCTAAACTCTATAGCATTGGATATTGTTATGAAAAACAAAAAAGTACCCATGTGAGAACTTTTATTCTTTAGTGTTTTGGTATAAATAGTTCATTTCCCATGTAATTAGTTAAGCATTTGTGAATACCTTGTTACACCAATTCATAGTTACAAAATTTTGATTAGAATACAAGCAACTCTTATTTACTTGGTCGTGTTACCTTGATGTTAGTTCTTTTTCATTGTTCACGCATTGCATCTTTGTTTGACGTCTTGTTACTTTCATTCCGTTCATGTAATTTGATTCTCGATTCTTATTCAATGACAAAGAGTACTTTCTTGCTTGTTACACCTGGTTTCCTTGCCTCAATGGTCAAAAAAATATTCTTTTGATCCAATATTGTCATTTTAGTTGATTCGGTGGATTTTTAGCGCAAGAGTGTGTGAAGTTGGCTGTGGAGTGCTCTCGAAGTGATTTGGGTAGAAGTGGATTGATTTCAAGGCTCGTACGTTTGATTTCGTTTTTGCTTTTGGTTACAATTGATACAAAACATACTATGTTCCATTTGTGAATGATTAGTGTGATTCCAACGATTGTTATAATCAGATTTCATTATATTGGTTCATGAGTGTGTTCAAAACATACTTGAAGAAACCCGACCCAAACAACCTGTTATCCGAACAACACGAAAACCAATTAAACCGTTTTTATTCGGGTCGGGTTTTGGATAAACTTTCAAACCTCAAAAACCCAAATAACCTAAACTGATTAACCCGAAACCCAAATAACCCAATCAACCCATATTAAAATTGATCAAATTGTTTGTTTATCAATTGAAAAGGCATAGCTTCGCTCTAAACTAATGGATTAAATTTACAAAATAATGACGAAGACCACGAACGTCGACGTCAGTTATGGCGATGAAGACGTTGGGAAGGTCTTGGGTTTTGACAATGAATATGAGTTTCTACGACTAGTAGAGTCTTCTTCAAAAACTAATCGAATGCCATTGGAGGATGAAGTTTACATGTTATTATAGCGAAACCCTTATTGATTGTGTCATCACAATGATTTGAAACAACTACACCACTTCCGGTTGAATATTACATTCATATTGAGGATAATTATGGGTTGAATTTTAAGGAAAAACAACATTAAACAATGATTTTTGATGAAAATGAAAATGTAATACGTGAAGTATTAAATCAAAATTAGGGTTAATCACTAATGGTTATTTTTAAATGGGATCAAGATATTTGATAGGATGAATGAACATGTTGTGAAGGGTTCAAAGCCAAACGTAATAGTGACCCATCCTGAGCCGTTGAGGCTATTTAGAATAACCCATATTAACCCATTTCTTTTCTCCGCAGCTTTTAAATTGCCCATCTTAACCCCCTTAAAAATAATAACTAACCCATCTTAACCCATACCTTTATAATT
>JACCIX010000412.1:185000-187168 GCA_025506515.1 Flaveria trinervia | reverse complement strand
ACAAAGACAACAACGACAACCACAACAGTGACAACAACAACAAGAACAACAACCACAACAGCAACAACAACAACAATAACAACAACAACAACAATAACAACAACAGTAGCAACAACAACAACATAACAACAACAACAACAACAATAAAAGCAACAACAACAACAACAACACCAGTAACAACAGCAACAAAAACCAACAACAACAGCAACAACAACAGCAACAACAACAGCATCAACAACAACAATAATAGCTACAACAACAGCAACAACAACAACAATAGCAACAACAGCAACAACAGCAACAACAGTAGCACAACAGCAGCAACAATAGCAGCAACAACAGCACCAACAACTGCAGCAACAATGCAGCAACAACAAGCACAAACAACAACAACAACAACACAACCACCAAAACCACAATCACGACAATAACGACCACGACAACAATGACAACGACAACGAAAACACAACAACACACAAACAACAAATAAAGACAACAACAACAACCACGACAGTGATAACAACAACAAGAACAACAACAACAACAACAAGAACAACAACAATAACAACAACAATAGCAATAACAACAACAACAAAAACAACCACAACCACGACAATAACGACCACGACAACAACGACAACGACAACGACAACAACAACAAAGACAATAACGACAACCACAACAGCGACGACAATAACAACAACAATAACAACAACAACAACAACAACAACAGCAACAACAACAACAACAACAACAACAAACAACAACAAAATATACAAACACACAACAATAATAGCAACAACAACAGCACAACAACAACAACAACACACAGCAACAAACACAGCAGCAAAAACAATAGCAGCAACAACAACACCAACAACTGCAAATAACACAACAGCAGCAACAACAGCAACAACAACAACAACAACCACAACCACAACCACGACAATAATGACCACGACTACAAGGACAACGACAACGAAAAACACACAACAACAACAACGACCAAAACAAAGACAACAACGACAACCACAACAGTGATAACAACAACAGAACAACAACAACACAACAACAACAACAACAATAACAACACAACAGCAATAACAACAACAACAACAACAGCAAAAAAACAAGAACAAAGAACAAAAAACAACAACCACATAACAACCACAACAACAACAACAACAAAAACAATAACAACACAACAATAGCAACAACAACAACAACACCCAACAGCAACAACAACCATAACAACCACAACAACAAAAAACAAAAAAAGCACAACAACAACAACAACAGCAATAACAACAACAACAACAAGAAGTACAACAACAACAACTACCACAATAACAACTACAACAACAACACCAACAACAACAACAACAACAACAACAACAACAGCAACAACAACCATAACAACAACAACAATAACAAAAACAAAGGCTACAACAAACAATAACAAAAAACAACACAACGACAACAACAACAACAACCACCACAACAACCACACAACAACACCAACAAAAACAACAACAACAACAACAACAGCAACCAACACACAACAACAACAACAACAACACCAGCAAAACAGCAACAACAACTAACAACAACAGCAACAACAACCAACAACAACAACAACAACAACAACAGCAACAACAACATCAACAACAACAACAATAATAGCAACAACAACAGCAACGAAAATAGCAATAGCAACACCAGCAACAACATCAACAACAAAGTAGCAACACAACAACAGCAACAAGTATGAACAACACAACAAACAACTGCAGCAACAACAGCACAGCAACAACACGCACAACACAACAACAACAACAACAACCACAACCACAACCACAACCACGACAATAACAACCACGACTACAACGACAACAACAACGACGACAACAACAACAACAACAAAACAAAGACAACAACGACAACCACAACAGTGACAACAAACAACAAGAACAACAACCACAACAACAACCAACAACAATAACAACAACAACAACAACAATAAAAACAACAACAACAACACCAACAACAAGAACACAAACAACAACAACAACATCAAATGTAGCAACAACAGCAACAACAGCAAAAACAACAACAACAACAACAACAGCAGCAACAACAACAACAACAACAACAGCAACAACAACAAC